>CM054057.1:190764571-190889836 GCA_028641055.1 Alopecurus myosuroides | reverse complement strand
ATTTGTTGAGTTAGGGATTCGACATGCACCATCCAGCTTTTTGATGGGTTTGGCCTCCACCCATTTGGTATACTTATCCACTACTACGAGTAGATGTGTAAGTCCACCTCTTGCAGTTTTGAACGGTTCCATCATATCTAGCCCCCAGACCGCAAACGGCCATGTAATGGGGATATTTTTGAGTGCTTGGGCCGACAAATTAGTCTGCTTGGCGTAATATTGACACCCAGCGCACGTATTAACTATGTGCTCGGCATCTGTCTTGGCTGTTAGCCAGAAAAACCCAGCGCGGAATGCTTTTTTAACTATGCTTTTTGATTGAGCATGATGTCCGCAATCTCCGGCATGGATTTCTTCCAGTATTTCTCGTCCTTCTTCTGGTGAGATACACCGCTGAAAAATTCCGGAAGTACTGCGTTTATACAGACAATTGTCAATTACCACGTATCCTTTGCATCGATGCTGTATTTGTCTTTGCAAGACTTCGTCTGCTCCCTCCGGGTACTTCTGATTGACTAAGAAGTTTAGATACGGAATTGTCCAGTCCGGTTTGACGAGCATAACTTCAATTGATTCGGAAGCCAGAGGATAATCAACATCTCCACCTTTTATGGATGGTTCGTGCAAATGCTGGACGAATACACCTGGTGGTAAGGTTTTTACCCTCTCTGATCCCATGCGGGCTAACGCATCCGCGTTCCAATTTTCCTCCCTTTTGATGTGGAGTACTTCAAATCCAAAGAAACAGATGGCGAACTCGTCCACCGTTCTCCGGTATTCGGCCATTATAGGGCTTTTGGCGTCCCAGGTTTGGTTAAGCTGATGCTGTACCAAATCCGAGTCGCCATAGCATAAGATGCACTTTAATCCTATTTCCTTTGCAATATGCAAGACATGAAGTAAAGCTTCGTATTCTGCCACGTTATTACTGCCGTTGAAGTGTATTTGCAATACGTACTCCATTGTGTCTCCCTTAGGGGATTTTAAGACTACGCCGGCGCCAGCGCCCTCCTTCATCTTGGATCCGTCAAAGTACATGACCCAGTATTAGGACTCCGGCATTGGTGTTTTATCCATTGCTTCCGTCCAGTCGGCGACAAAATCTGCCAAAACCTGGGATTTTATTCCCGTCCTTGGCTGATACTTAATGTCGAAGGCTGCTAGCTCGATTCCCCATTTGGCGACTCGGCCAGTTGCCTCCGCATTGTTTATAATGTCCCCTAGTGGTGCTTTACATACCACCGTTATGGAATGCCCTTGGAAGTAATGGCGCAGTTTTCTTGATGCGAAAAACACACCATATGCCAGTTTTTGATAGTGTGGGTACCTCTGTTTAGACTCGGAAAAAACTTCACTTATGTAATATACCGGATGCTGGTCTGGTATGCTTTGTTCGTCTTTCTTCCGCTCCACAACGATTACCGCACTAATAACCCTGTTTGTAGCCGTGAGGTACAATAACATAGGTTCTTCGTCTTTTGGGGATGCCAAAATCGGAGCTTTCATCAAAGTTTCCTTTAACTGGGTTAACGCTGCATCAGCTTCTTCTGTCCACTTGAACTTGTCGGATTTCTTCAGCAACTTGTAGAGTGGTAAGGCTTTATCCCCCAGCCGACTAATAAATCTGCTGACGGCAGCGGCGGAACCCGTCAATCTTTGGACATCTTTCACACACGTAGGTTTCGAGACGTTCAAGATGGCTTTGATCTTTTCCGGGTTAACCTCTATTCCTCTGTGAGAAACGATGAAACCCAGAAGTTTTCCTGAGGGGACCCCGAATACGCACTTCGATGGATTTAACTTCATCTTGTAGGTGCGCAAGTTTTCGAAAGTTTCTCGCAGATCCTCAAGGAGTGTATCTTTTTCCTTGGTTACGACAGCAATATCGTCTACGTAAACATGGACGTTTTTGCCAATCTGACTATGCAAACAACGTTGCATGCAACGCTGGTAGGTTGCCCCTGCGTTCTTCAGGCCAAATGGCATGGTTACGTAATAGTACGTCCCGTATGGGGTTATGAAAGAAGTCTTAATTTGATCTTCCTTTTTCATGCGTATTTGGTGGTACCCGGAGTATGCATCCAAAAAGCACAAAAGCTCAGAGCCTGCAGTGGCGTCTATTATTTGATCGATTCGCGGTAACGCGAACCTATCTTTCGGACACAATTTATTCAGGCATGTGTAATCTATACACATTCTAAGAGCAGTAGTGTCTTTCTTCGGTACTAATACCGGATTTGTAGACCATTCAGTGTGGATTACTTCCTGGATGAAATCTGCTGCTAAAAGCCGGATAATTTCCTTGCCAATAACCTTCCGTCTTCTTCCGTCAAATCGACGGAGACCCTGTTTGACGGGTTTTGATCCTGGAATCACCTTGAGTTGGTGCTCAGCAAGCTCCCTGGGTACGCCTGGCATGTCAGCTGGACACCAGGCAAAAATATCCCAGTTCTCATGGAGGAACTTGACGAGCTCGCCTTCCTATTTGTCGGTCATTCCAGTCCCTACAACGACGAATTTTGTCGGATCTTTGGGATCTAGGATTACCTGTTTTGTATTCTCAGACGCCTTAAAGCTGTCTGTTGGCTTCCGAGTTTCTTTTCCTGCCGGCATTTCTGTCGGCGATACCTCCTTGGCTAATTCCTTCAGTTCTTCCTTTGCTATGACTCTCTGAGCGCAAAGGGCGTTTTCTTTCTGCAACTCATTTGCCAGCTTGAAATCACCAGCTATGGTGATTACTCCTCCTTTGGTTCCTGGCATCTTCAGCTTGTTATAAATATAACAGGATCTTGCCATGAATTTGGCGAAAGCTGGACGTCCGAGTATTGCGTGATACACGCTTTGGAACAGCACTACTTCGAAGGATACTTTTTCCTGCCGGAAGTGATCTTTATCTCCGAAGGTGACATCTAGGGAAATTTCTCCTAGGGATCGTGCTTGTCTGCCAGGAACAACGCCATGGAAGCGTATGTTGCTGTAATTGAGTTGGGACTCGGAAATCTTCAGATGCTTCAGTGTATCCAGGTACATTATGTTAATGTTGTATCCTCCATCCATCAGCACTCTTCTTAGCCTAGTATTCTGGACAATAGGGCTTACGACAAGAGCTTGTGTGCCGGGTTCAGGGATATTCCCGGGATGATCAGACTGATCCCAGGTAATTGGTGTGTTGGAGTACTTCAAGAATTTCGGGGTTGCCGGAACAACCGCGTTTATTTCTCGAAGTGTTCTTTTGGCCACCTTTGCTGACGGAGTTGCTAGGAATGTTAGCATTGCTTCTCCATCAACTCTCGAAAATTTGGGTTCGCCCTTTCGCTGTTGTTCCTGGATTTTTTCATCAGTGTCCGATTCATTGTCTTCTTTTTCAGCTTCTGGCTTTTGTTTGGCGGGTTTCCTTTTGGAACCCTTCCCCTTATTTCCGGATCCTTCACTGCCTTTCATGTGCTTATTCAGCCGTCATTGCGCGTTTGTATGGGTGGGTTTCCCAAATTGTGAATGGTGGAGACAGGGTTCCGACTTAATCCTCTCCCACTCCTCTGGAGTGTAGTTGATTGGATCTGGACTGCGTCCTTTCCACTTATTCCCTTTTTCACTTCCAAAGGCTATGTTGACCTCTTTGGGTTTTGTCGTTGTTTCTGGAGTTCCTTTTTTCTCAGAACGAGGAGTTTTCTTGGCAAGTATCAGTGATTCGATGTTTCCCCCTCTTGCTCTGATGTCGTCTTCGGCTGCAGCGTGTTCATTGGCGGTTGTAAGCATAGATCCGAGATCTTTGTGCTGTTTGGAACCAACCATGAACGGTACAAGTCCGGGTTTTAGGCCATTGACGAAAGCATGCATTGCTTGTACGTCAGTTACTCCAGAACAACTATTCTTCATTGCCGTCCATCTGGAGATGAAATCCACGTATGGTTCATCCTCGAATTGGGTGCAACGGTTCAGCTGGTTGATGTTGTTCGGGCGTTTGTACGTTCCCCGGAAATGCTGAGTAAATACTCGAGCCATATCATCCCAGCTGTCGACAGTTCTTGATGGTAGTCTATTGATCCAATCTCTGGCTCCATCCAGTAACATTAGGGGAAGAAACTTGACAACTTCCAAGTCTGTCCCATTGTTGATCTGGACGGCTGTATAGTAATCTGAGAGCCAGGTATCCGGGTTTGTGCTGCCGGTGTATTTCTGGTACGTTGGACCAACCTTGGCAAAGCCAGAATGCAGGGTTATCCTTCGGATCCTGTCAGTGAAGCACTTAGGACCAAAATATAGATCATCCTTTTCCGCTCTATCAATGTGTGCGGAATATCTTCCGGCTGAATGGACAGAAGGGGATCTACTCCTTTCTTTTCCATTGTTGCGCGGACGCGCTTTTCCGGGATTGTATCTATCTCTTCCATGATCACGCCCTTTTGGATTAGGCGGAGTCCTGCTCCTGTGCCTTTCTTTATCTTTAGGGGGTGTCCGGGATCTCTCACGTATGTGAGGTATATCGTATCTTCCGGCTTTCTCAGCTGGGTTTCTCGGAGGTGGCATTGTTTTGTCGTCATTCCGGTATTTTTCTTCCCGATCGTGGGGTTTGAGTCCACCTTTCGGGGGATGGGATCCGGTTCGGGACGCTTCGTCACTATTGTCGGGGTTTTTCTTGTCTTTTCTCGGATCCTCTTTTTTATCCTTTGAATTGTCTGAATCTCCAGGTTCCTCTGGTCCGGGTGCTCCAGCGGTGCAAGTAGCTGTTTTGCATAGGGCGGAGTTATCCTGCAGTCTTCCTGATCTCTCTTGGGCCCGCTGTTGTTGTTGCAATGCTTTTCCTAGGAAAGCATACACCCCTGGAGCTTTTCACCATTAGAGTACAAATCATTGTTGAGGATGGCAAACGCTGCTTCCGCGTTTTCTGCTGCGGTCTTGTATATTGGTTCGCATCTGGCATCTTTGCCGTTTACCTGCTTTTGCCAAGATGGGTTGTGAAACCTTTCCTTTGGCGGCAGTACTTCCGGTCTTACGATTCTGGGTAACCTTGTAGGTTTAATGCCAGATCTATTCTTTCTCTCGTACTCCTCGATTTCTTCCTTCATGAGCTTAATGTCATCCTGGGTTTTTTGGAGGTGTTCACGAGTTCTGAGTAGATGTTGCTGTTGCCGTTGGAAAGCTCGTCTCCTGGCTTCCAGCATCTCAGGGGGTTCGTTTATTCCCACTGGCGTTTGCAACAGCTGCTGTTCTTCCTGTTCCGTCATTGGCGGAGCAAGGATTTCTTTGATTTTCTTCTCCGCAGGCTTTGTTCCGCTAACATCTCCTACTTCCAGGTTTTCATCAGCTAAATCAGCTGATTTTTTCTTCCGGATTTTGTATTGGAGTTTCTTAGCAGCACGGTTCTTCTTTTTGGAAGAGGGAGGTTTTTTGACAGGCTCATCTTCTGTCAATTCCTTTACATTAGGAAATATCGGAGAAGTTTCTCCGTCTTCTCTCTCTTCCTCTGGCGGAGGAGTTTTAGGGCTTTCCTGACTGCCGGCGTCCGTGGTATCAGCTGGTTTCGCCATTAGTACTTCGTGGAATCCCTCTTGAAAAGATTTAACTTTCCTTTCGAAGGCGTCCGCGTCTTCGTCTTCGGAATCAAAATCATCTGATCCGGTTTCTGATTCTAATCTCGCCTCAATGGCGGCTAGTACAGAGTCAGCTTCCGAGTTCATCGTCATGTTGACAGATGTCGGATCTTCCGCCTGTATGGCGGGTGTCGGATCTTCCGTCTCTGTGACGGGTGTGTTTTTGTCTACCTCTTGCACGGGGTTTCCGTCATCCGTGTTTTTCGGCGACTTCGGATTGCACCATGCCGATAAAGTGTGTGTCACTCTTTTGTCGGCGATCTGAGCAGAATCCGATATCATAGTCATCTTCGACTGGGTATAGGGCGGGTGGGAAATATTTGCTTCCACCGCAAAACCCCATTGCTTCTGCAGTTAGTCCGATAAAGATGTTAGCAGATCCGATCGGTAACACGCAGGCACTTACCAGATGGTTTTGCGCCGGTATATAGGATCCGTTGTCGAGGAAGCGTCCGACGTCGTCGTCGAACTCCAGGCTTCCGACAGTGATTGATCTTCCGATTCCGCCGAGTATCCCAGATCGGAACTTCACGCCTGACGTCGTTTGCCCCACGGTGGGCGCCAACTGTCGAGACATCGTAGTAGTTTTCATAGACGGGGGTGCCATGAGACTACGGTAGAGACGTGGGGTAACGGGATCGCGTGGTGGACAGTGAACGCAGGATTTACCCAGGTTCGGTACGTCGCGACAGTACGACGTGTCTACTCCTGCATATCTCACTAATCAGGGCTAAAGCCGGGATATGGAATTACAATGTGAGGTTTAGATCTAGCTATTCGCAGATGATCAACTTCCCGGCGAGTTAGCCTATAGCTTCTTCTCTGTTGTTCGTTATCAAACTTATCTCCCGTCCGGCTTTATATAATAGCCGGATTAGGGCTTACAGAATAGGAAACCTAGAAGACTACGGTAACTATAACTTGGAAAGTAAGGAATCCGTCTTCTCCTCCAAGCCAGATCACGTGGGCCGTGATCCGGGTCCTTCTAGAATCCGGCTTCTGTGCGTCGAGTTACTGGGCCGCCCAATGGACTACAGCCCACTACCGCTTGGGCCACCCTGGTAATCCGGCACTTTGACTACCATCTGATATACCCCTATTTGGTATATATCCGACAAGTATAGACGTAATCCTCGCCGTGACGTACCAGAATTTCATTATCCTAGTATACTGAACAAAGATTGTGGTCCATTACATGCACGCATTTTGTGAAGACTAAATTAACACTTAAAAGGTTGTGCGAAAAAATGTGGAGCAGACATTTGGTGTACTCCAGACCCGATTTGCTGTTGTCAGGACATCTCCTATGGGGCTGCCTACTTGGCCTGGACAGCCCCGGTTTGAGCAGCCCGGCCGAAAAGCAGGCCTCTACGGGACTACTCACCTCGCGTCCGAGTCCGTTTTTCGTCCGGGCCTGCTCAAATCCGGCGCAAATTTGGTCGGGATTTGAGCGGTCGTGGACACCGCGCGGACGCGCTCTCGCCCGCCCGCGGCGGGGTGGCCCATCCGTCAGCGACACGACGACGGTTCGGTTGCCCCTCCTGGCATACTTAAACGCCATGCGTCCCCTCCCGTCCCCACGCGCCGCCCCCACTCCCTCATTCTTCTCTCTTCCACCCGCGAAACCAAGCGCCGCTGCCCGCTGTAGCCATGCCTCGCCGCTGGTGGTTGGGGGCGGGAAGCACGCCAAGGAGGCGGGGTCCTCGTCCTCCTCCCGCCGCCGCGCGCCCTCCAACCCTCCTCCTTTCCGCATCAACCCGCCGGCCATCTCCTCCGACAAGGACGAGCGCGTGCGCCGCCGCCTGTACCTCAACAAGTACGAGTGCCAGTGGTACTGGGACAATGCGATCCCAGTACCCTAGCCCCACGTCCACCTCGCCGACGGCTGGCATCTGAATACCGAGAGGATTCCGGTGCCGCCGGTCCCCAGGAAGGGCCTGGAGCGGGAGAACGAGATCCTGCGCCGCCGCGCGGAGCTCCCGAAGGACCTGCGGATGCAACCCGCATTCGCCCTCGACTCTCCGTACTGGGATACGTGGTTCCAGGACGTGCACGACGCCCGCCGGCGCCGCTACTTCGGTGTCCGCGCGGCCCGCGGCCCCCCAGGACCCGCCCGTGGACCTCCCCGCCGCCGCGCCCGCCGAGCAGCTCCTGGGACGCTGCGCATCGGCAACCCCGTGCGCACTCCGATGAAGGAGGAGGAGGAGGACGAGCGCGTCCCCGACGATGTCATGCAGTGGGAGGGCCTGGGCACGGCCTTCCACGCCTCGGCCATGGAGGCCAAGACGCGCCAGGAGGAGTAGGAGCGCGAGATGGTCGCGGCCCTGGTGGTCGTGGCAGCGGCGCAGATTGCGGAGGCGGCACAGCAAGCCCTAGCGCGGGCGGCGGTGGGACGGGAGGCCAGAGCAGGCAGGGAGGCGGCGGCTCTGGCGACGGAGGGGGCCAGGGTCGCGGCCTAGGAGGAGAAGGAGGAGCGCGTGGAGGCCCTGCGCCGCTGCCCGCGGTGGTTCCGGCCACTGGTCGGCATGCGCTGGCAGTGGGAGGGGCCGCCGCCAGAGCCGACGGACGCGCCACCGGCCCCCGTCGCGCCCCACTGGCCTGCCCGGCCACCTCTTCCAGGAGCCGGAGTACGTCATCCTCTCCGACGAGGAGGACGAGTAGCTCCGGCAAGTGGCCGGCCGTAGTTATTAGGGCTAGTTTTTTTGCATGTAACCGGCCGTTTGTGGCCCCCACCCCCAAGTAAGCAGCCCCGTAGGGCGCGTTCGTAAATTTCCGTGTCCCCCCTATCGGATGGTGCTCAAACGGACGAATTCGTCCGTGTTTTGTCCGTCTTTTGAGTAGCCCCGTAGGAGATACCCTCAAGTACCCTTCTCTATCATGGTCGATTGATCAAATGTGTAATATCATGAGCGCTTGTATTATCATGCACAACATGATCGTTGAGGGTGAGCGAGATATAATAGTGTGCTCGGATGAGCCGTTTGACTTCCAGGCCATTTAACATATTTTCTCGGCAATTATCATCAAATTCATGATGAGACAACTCACGAGTAACTGCAAAATTATCTTGTTGCACACTCGTTGAGCTACCAACTAGTTTGATCAAAATACAAATTGGATTATGAGTACAGAGTCGCGAAGCATAATTTTGCATTCGATTAAGTATTCCAATTTTTAAAATATGAGTAAAGGATCTATGGCTGAAGATACTAAAAAGTTTATTTCCAATCGTAACTAAATCTTCTTTTATTAAAAAAAGAATAAGGAAGCCAAATAGCTTAAAAACGATAATTTTGGTTTACTATAAAGAACGATTTGTTTTCATAAACTTGACAAATTCGAAATTATTTTGAATCGTTATAATAACTATATAATTTATATGTTTACATAAAATTATTTAACCTTTTTATTAGCTATACAGTCCAGTTTTTTAGATTTTAGACAGAAAACATGTGATCACCAGGCAAACGTCGCGGCACGGTCGAGAGGTGCCGGACACATATTACAAGTGCCCTAGAGATGCTCTAACGCATAAGGGCATGTACAATAGTCGATAAGGCTGTCTTATCTTAACTCCGCCACGTGATATAGATATGAGAAAAAAAATATGTTGTACAATGTACTATTTGTTAGTCCTATCATTAACAACCAGATATCCTAATTATGTGGTGAGACAATTATGCTAAGAAGTGATCTCTTAGCTAAGAGAAGGCAAACATCTTTTTTCTGTTTCTCTCTCCGCCAACTAAGCAATTATTATACGTGTCATTGTTAAGAGAGAACTATTGTACATGCCTTAACCAAAGTCTAGAGGAGCTCGTCTTCAAAAAAAAAAAGTCTAAAGGAGCTAAACAGAACACATAGAGGCTCACAGCCTAACAGGATATAAAGCTAAACAAACCAGAACACATTCTCTTCAGGATTCATATCGACCGCCAGTGGTTGCAGGAATTCTTCCTCCACGGTCCTGAGTCCTTCTAGCCAAATCTGCAGACATCTCCATCAACTTCCTGGTACCATCAGCGAGAGCATCAACTACCTCTTTATTGATGAACAGTGATATACGTACTGTAGCACATCCTACTCATGTCACAACTCGCAACCATAGCTTGAGTATTATATACACTGGTGCAAACAGTCAAAGGCTGGGAATTAAAAGAGATTTCCAGGTCAAGCTCTGGAAACATGCTGCAGCAGCAGCAAAGCATGATGCACGGCAACAGGTCAATAGCCGTAATCCTCGCCGTGACGTACCAGAATTTTATTACTCCCTCCGTTCCTGAAAACAGGGCGTGAAATTTTTTCTGAAATATTCCGTAAAACAAGGCGCGCATCACCTTTTCTCTTCATTCTTCCTAAACTACCCCCACGGAATTTATTCCCGCATGCAAGCCTCCTCACGCAATGATTCCTGCATGCATGCTTAGCCAATCCGGATTTTTCTTCAACTGAATTCCCACGCGCGAGAGTCGCATGCATGCGCCAGACCCAGCGGCCAGCACATCAACAGATGCTCGGATTGGCTCAAGCCTGCGCATGCACAGAGGGGCCAAACGGTCCAAATTTGTTGAGCGAGGGACTGCCTTGGTCTTCGTGACGGAAGTTTCACGCCCTATTTTCAGGAACGGAGGGAGTATACTAGTACTCCAGTATACTGAACAACAGATTGTGGTCCATTACATGCATGCATGCACGCACACTGAACTACTGAAGCATGGAAAAGAGAAAAGAACCTACGAGCCCCAGAGTTTACAGCAACTCTAGACCCAACACTCCTTTACCATGGGTTCTTTCTACCACATGTCCTACTGCATCTCTAAACAATCCTGCTTCCAAAACCAGGGGACTTTTGCCCTAATCAATCGAAACTGAATCTCCAAATAGAAGAAAAATCGGCACCTCCGCATCATTGCTCCGTGTTAATAAACAAAATGGTCAATCATGTGGAAAATCACGTCTGCCCCATCAGAGTTGAAGAAATAGGTCTTAACCTGCAACACAAAACAAATGGGAAGTACCAATCAGTTTTTTTTTCAGACGGTCACAACTTTGTAACTCCGCTTCAACCTACTTATCAACTAACTGATTGTATCACGTTTCAGTTTTGGCATTGCACCTTAGACAAATAGTCCAATACTATTAACTCATATGGCCAAAGGTTTCTTTTTTCAAGGATCAACTCCTATGGCCAAAGATAGCTGTGTCCTTTCCCACCTTTTTCAAGAACAAAATGAATAAAGCTACTACCCAGCAGTGCAGGTTGAGCTAAGCCTTATTTAATTATTTTCTGTGATTGCAGCTATAACGCATAGGCACCAAGCTATCCTAAATAGGCATAAAGTGGAGGGCCTGCTATGTTTGACAGCAAGGACTGCATCCGTATTGGTCCGTGACAACCTACCAACTTTAATGGGAGCCTTCTCTATCTCCTGTGTCGGTGGAACTATGCCCCACATGAGCAACTACTGGTACTCTCTATCATCGAAGAAGTATCTGTGGTATTTTGAAAATAAGCAGTGCAAGCATGGACAGTCTTGCAGTTAATCAGAAAAGAGTGATCATTTGTTGTCCTAAACCATGACCGAATCTCTTGGCGCTAGGCAATTGTAGAACATACCTGAATCGTGCTATGAGCAAGAATCTTTTGTCTACTTTTCTTGAAGCTAACATCTACCCTTTCCCAAGGAATTCTATTCAGGCTTTTCAGCATCACTTCTGCAAGTTGAAGACAGGCCAATTCAGTTAGAAAAATAGCATCTTAACCATAGTGAAGAGATGGATTCATATTGGATATAATGCAGAGCACAACAAAAATTCAGCTCCAATGCAAACATTAACCAGCTTAAAGACATTATCATTTATGGTTTCTGCTGGTTTATCAAGTCCTTCGACAGTGAACAGTAAATCATTGTGGTTCGTCTGGCACTAGACTACTATTACCTCCATTTCTTCTATTATTATGTCCTACTTAAATAAATGTGCACACGGACATAATTCAATTACACGGGGAGGGGGAGAGGGGGTCAGTATCTTGCCTTCCATTTCACTTGTAGTTTTTGCTTGATAAATCATGGAATCAGAAAAATCAACATCTAGAGCTTTTGGTTTTTCCACATATACAACATGTGGATATTTACCATCATCCACAAAATCTTGTTTCTGATGCAGAGAAAATTTCAAAGATAAGAACACCGTTACAAACCTGATATTGGCTGATAAAAAAATACATTACTTGCCTTGGGAAGTTCATGTTGACGTCGTATTGAAGATGTCCTCCAGCCAACAATGACTGAACTTTTAGTCAAGGACATAATACATTGGTTTCAAATTTTCAATTGGTAAATAGATAACCAGTAGGTTGTAGGTTTATATAGATCTGCTAGGTAGAAGTATATATGGAAGAAGGATACAGTCTCCACAAACATTTGAGTAAACAGCACGGCGCTTGAAAGAACTAAGAGCTGATCTGCACACAGAAACAAGTATAAGATATGCTGTAATAATGAACTTTAAATGCACCGGTTTTGTGAAAAAATGAGATCTAATTTTATGGCAGTTCATCTAAAACAGCATATATATGGCATACATGAAATAGAGATCACCGTAATCAGTGACCATCTGTAGAAGTAATGGTGGCTTCTCATCTTCAATATCCTTCAGAAACAGATGTTTTCCACTTCTCCCAGCAATCCAAGACATACGGAAAGCCATCTTTTCCAATCCATATGAGCCGCGGAGAAGTGGCATCTGCATATAGCAATCAAGAACTGGAGTCAATGAATCTGCCAGTTTGCCACACTGTCATATGAAATGCACCCGCTAGAACCAGAAAGCTAGTACTTGCAAGTGATGGATATTGGGAGAAAGAAAGTTGCACATCTAATAGTAGAAAAAGAAGTAACACTCTAATAGATATGGTAACAACCATGGGAACGCAAGGGAGATTAGAACAGCTTGATTTGGAACACCTCAAACATTACTGATTTTACAACAAAGTAATTACCTTCTTACTGAAGAAAACTCAGTAAAATACAGAATTGAGTAATTCAAATTTAAGATAACTGTGATGCAAGTTAAAACTACACCCGAACAGGTTGAGAGCTCGCGAAGGCACGGGATATAGGTAAAGTGGAAAGTGGTACATAATTTGAGCATAACCTGCTTGTGTGATCTCGTGCCAAGGTGTGGTGTTGCAAAAGTTATAAAGTTCATGGGCTCCAAACCAGCAATCTTGCCTCGGCACATGGGTTGGTTGCTACGAGCATCATTGACACCCTTCTCATGCTCTTCATGAAAATCTGTTTGTGTAGCAGTCTCGTTCTCATACAGTAATGCAATGGCGTATCTTGCAACCAATCCACCCAATGAGTGTGCAACAAAGGAGATCTTCTTAAGTTCTGGTCTACACTGAACAACTGAAATCACCTAAAATATATAAAATACAGGTTAAATGAAAGGAAGGAAGACTATGCAGAGAGTAATAGGAGCTCATTAATCGACAACACGAAATAAAGCTGAGTTTTCAAGTAATCTGTGGTGGGGAGACCCCACCTGAAATAATATAGCTATTTATCATGAAATAGTCCCTCCGTTCCTAAATAGAAGATATTTTAGCTTTTCTCTATTTTCTCATATTCGTATGCAGTTAGACGTGTTTTAGTGTGTACATTCACTCATTTTAATCCGTATATAGTCCATATCGCAATATCTAACATCTTATAATTATGAACGGAGGGAGTATAAGACGAGAAAATATAAATAATATGTACATCATAGATCTTTCAGATTAACCCAGCTTTGTATAGTAATTTTTCCAATGTGAATTTATCAATACTAACCTCCTCTGCTAACCTCCTTCCCATCACATCAACACCATCAAAGGTTCGAGTTGCTGAGTTGCATCCACTGCCTGTGCCACACAACAAAAATTTCCCATTTACCATAAAGAAGGAGCACTATGTAACTATGGATTATTTTCCCCAACAGGGGTTGTGCTGTTAAAGAAATTGTGAACTAATCCATTCTCAGTTTTACATATACAAACTAGCGGGTCATTCTGCAACTGGAAGTGCACTGGTGTTGATGTTAAAAATACTTGGGCACGAATAGTAAAATACTTTAAATGATGCTGTTAAACTTACAATGAACTACCACATCCTCGGGATGTTTTTTGATGAAATGTTTTGCTGCGTAACCCCAATTATCTGCACTGCAGGGTAGAAAGGGCAAACATTTGAAAAGAAATATGGAAATAGATGTGTTCTCATAACACAAGCGCGCTGCACGGTAGAAAGGGCAAATATTTGAAAAACAATCGGGTAACAAATGTCTCCACGCAACCTATCCCAACACACTGTTGAAACTAAGGTAAAATGGAGGATTTTGCACATTATTACATGTCTCGAACACTTGCGCGCCCGTCTGTTTGTGGATGATTAAGAATATACATATATAAGCCCTGAAGTATGATTGCTAGTAAATTATATACTACACATTGTTCCACAGGGAGCATCAATATTTTCTCTTCTCCAATCGAAGTTGCTAATAGGCATGTATAGCTTCCAACATCTCCTTGAAGTATCCACTGAACTATAGTGGCCCTTAAAGTCCTAAACAGTCGAAAACAAAGTGAACCAGCATTTCCTAGGCATTTATTTCGGGGGATTTCTGCTACATTTTCGACCTATATTGCTATACACATTAGCTGGACGCGGCTCCTCTGCCGTGCGTTAGCCTAACGTGGGTGGCTGACATGTGGGAGCCACAACTGATTTGAAATGGATTATCTTCTTCTTTTGAATCATGGGAAGGTTCATCAACTAGCAGAGCAGTGCGTGAGCCTGATCAAATAGCTTCAGAACGATCCTAAAATTGCCGTCCACAACAAAGCCTTTAGTTTAGACATCAGTTGTGTGTGAGCGAGCAGTCTCGGCCTCTCGGGTGGGTGAAAAAGCAGTAGTGGGATTAGGAAAGTAGCAGAAGAAAAGGCAGATAAGGTGGCAGAAGAAAAGGCAATCACCTGCCGACGATCCCATTGACCGTCACGACCAGATGCGTCGGCGCCCGCCTGCTCCCCCCTTCTCCCTCGCCGGCGTCGGCGCCGGAGCCCGAGGAGCCCTCGTCGGCGGCGGACACCGTGAAGCACCCCGGCCGCGGGAGGCACGCCGCCGGCAGCCACGTCCTCCCCCTTCTCTTCTCCCCGCCCTCTCCCGGCGCCATTCCCTACCTGGATTTTGACTTGGGCGCGCCGGCGGGAGCCGGTGCTGGGGGTTATGTAGGTGGCTGGATTTCAGAAGTCGCCCGGAACTTTGTAGTGCCGCTGAGTGACGCGAGCGGGCGGGCGGCGCGAGGTGGATGGTGACTGGGTGTGGTGGGGTGTGGCGCGAGCGGAGAGCTCAACCGCCGCGGCGGAATTTGTTGCTTCTGGCTGGCTCCCGGGTTTAGCTTCCGTCCGTTTGTGCGGCAGACGGCGGAGGACGGAGAGTGGTGGATCACCACCACTTCAGTCGGCAACCCGTCAGGCGTCAGCTTTTACCTTTTCTTCCCTGTACTTCTTTGCTCCGATCAGATCACCGGTATATATGCGCGCTGGGACGGAACCGCGCGGGGGTGGATGGATCTGGTCTGGTGCGGATCGCGATTGGCAACAATCTCATGCTATGCTGATGCCGATGTTGCCGTGGCGATATGCTTCCTCTTGTCTCCAGAATCTCGCTTACTATATCGTTTCATCAGATTCGCGCTGCTTGTGTTTGTATAGGAGTACACCGGAATAGTTCCAAATACGTAGTAGTACTACTAGGGGTAAAGGGGAGAATTTCTAGATGGCATTTTTCTTTCCTGGAGTTCTCGAATAGTGGTAGGCATTTCTGCCATTTGACTGACCATTTCGTGACCCATCGAGACTATTTTATTTTTTTCCGTATTCACATGATGCGACTTGTTGGTAAACTAACTCAACCATCATAGTCAGGCGAAAATAGAGATTAGCATCTAGAGATTCAAAGTTCAAATCCACGCATTCATCGTTCTAAAATCTCTAGAAGGGTGTAAAAGACTTCGAGCTTCAACTGAATTTACTAACTACTCCCTCCGTCCTCAAATAAGTGTACATTTTCCTTTTATGGAAGTCAATTGTTTTTAAGTTTGACCAACTTTATTGGGAAACGTAACAATATTTATGATACTAAATTAGTAGCGTTGGATCCGTTTTAAAATATACTTTCATAATACATAAATTTTATATCATATATATTGATATTATTTTGTATAAAGTTGGTCAAAGTTTAAAAAAATTGACCAAGACCAATTCTAGAGGTGCACTTATTCGAGGACGGAGGAAGTATACTGGTCGGGCGGACCAAAGGTTTCATCTCTAGAAGCGGTCGTCAATTCAACATACGCTAATGATGACCGTCTAGGCCAGGTCACCATTTTTTTTTTAAACTAACCCTGACGAACGCATACACGTAGCAATCTAGAACATTCATTCTGAAGTTTTCCTCGTTTTTTCCATGGTCCATCTGAAACCTTTGTTAGGAGCAGCCATATAGTACTTGGAGAGAAAAAAAAAACACTACTATATATAAACGCAGGTATGTCAAATAGGTTACGATCAGATCAGGTCAGATCAGTTGTTGACATTGAGCTAATCTCCGCGTCTCACTTCGAAAATGAATGTGAGCGTAAGTTTAGCGGTCGGTTATCTTCACAGCAACAACCTCACTGCAATAAGGGCAGTTCCCGAACAGAACGTCGAATGACCTGTAAAAACACGGAAAACTCAGTGAGGAAAAAAAATCTCGCTTATGATACTCCAATTAATCTGGAGGGGAAAAATGCCTTAGAGGGTGTTTGGATCATGGGTAATACTTTGTAGAGTACACTCTACCAAGTATTACCCCTCATCCAAACAGGGTTTAGGGGTTCCTCATTTAGACGTACTGCCTTGTCGTAGTAATCGCTCGCAACCAATCTCTCAAGCACACAGAATGGAAAGCTCTGCTGCAGCTGGAGTTTTCGCATGTGTAGTCGGTCGCACATCCACTTTGAGTCCCAAGTTCATCATCTTCAGTAGCAAAGACACAAGACTTATGGTCTGGGGTTATGCTGCATGCAAAATGATTGCAACAGGAGATAGAATAAATCAGCTTACCGGTTGGAAGATGCGTGGCATAACATATCCCACAATCAGCTTGCTGATCATCTATGATGCTGACAGAAGGGGGTTGCGGCAGCGCAAAATCTAAGACAGCTGCCAGATTTTCATGGAACTTTTTGTCTGCACTCCTAGTAGCAGAATAATATATTAACAACATCACGTTGCATGACCTTTATTGTAACACAAGGAAAAATTTCATATTTATGCACTCCTAGTTTAGTATTACAAGAACATACTCATAAGGCTTTTAGAAAACAAGATACTAATGTCTGCAGGCTTAAGGAAAACTACCCTCGCTAGGTTATAAATTAGATGAACACGGCATATAGTTTTAGCATATAGGAATAGATAGTTAGAAAATGTAACAACACTTAATAATCTAGGAAACCTGAGAGTATACCATCTTTTACGATTTTTTCTCCAATTCTTTATCAGCCTCTCCAGTTTCCCATCTGTGCCCAGGAAGCGGCACCTGGAAAAATTGTTGGTGATCAATAACGACGAGCTTGCCTTGAAGTACAAAAATGACATCAGGGCTTACTCTGGTAAAGAGCTAGGCTTGTGCGCATCAACATTCAGTAGAATATAGCAATCATCACCTAAAGCTATAAGACGATGAGACATAGCATATGTCGGCTTTGTCGGATCGACAACCCAAAGGGCCTTGTCGATGTCATCCATCACAGACCAGTAATCTTGCAATACCTTCAGGTGCTAATTGTGTGCAAACAAGATAAAAAGTTTAGGTGATGACATACGAGTAAGTAATTCATGAGTGGAAAAACAATATTTTCGCCAACCTCCTGAAACTGGCAGACAACATCCTTCAGTCTCGAGCTTTTTGACCACTGTAATTTGGGGAGATAAGGAACATCCTGAAAGAGGTAGACAGACATATAGGTCTGTGATCTTCCCGAAATATCTGACATCGCCACAATATTATGTGCAGAGGCATTGACAATAAGATGAAACATACCGCAGAAATTGAAGGAGGACATGCAGGGTAGTTCATGGGCAACGTGATCTCCAGCAAATGTTGCCGTCCATGCTCATCCCTGACAATCAGAGACACCACAAGCCATAAGCTTATATAATGCAACATTAGAAGTGAAGCCATGCCATAGGACAATAGCATGCATGAGAAGTTGAGAACTGAGTTCAGTTTTATGGCATCGTCCTACGCAAATTCACTTCTGATCTTGATAAGGAAACAAAAACAACCTGATCGAAACAATTTATCAAAGTGTCAAACTTCATGCAGTGGTTCTGCTGCTAGTCACACTGAACAACAAGTACTAGTTCACTCCAAACTATCGAGAGCAAATGCAGTAAACGGAAGGCATCATTGAAAGGTGCAGCGGACTGCCGACTGGTGCAGTCAGGAGGAGCTAGGATAGAAACCCTTACATGACGCGGAATGCGAGGCACGACACGCCGTCGTCGCCCGTGGCGCTCACCAGCCGCCCCCACCCGACCTCTTCGATCTGCGAGCACGAGAGGATAACGCGGGTATCATCGACTACGCCTCCCACCGGGACCAAAAGCAAGGAAATGATCGGCTACGATCGGTGCGGCATTTCGTCGAGCGGGTCACGCACCTGCGCGAACACGGAGCTGTAGAACGCGGCCGGCCTTCGCGGGCGCGGCGGGCCGGCTTCCTCCCCCTGGCCGTCCCGTGGAGGATCCGAGTGAGCTCTGGCGTCGAGAGAGAAGGTGGCGGGCAGCATGGTGCAAGAGGGCCAACCGCCGCCGCCGCTCCTCGCCGTGGCTTGGCTAGAACCGGACCGGGGGAACAGAAGCTCCAGCAATCCGAGACAGGCTGGCCCAGTGTAGGTGTGGTGGCCTGCTAGTTCCGCAGTCGGCCCCGCTATGCAGGCCATAGCCCACACACAGTCCAACCTGGCCCTGGCTATTACTAGTAGGCAGACGGTACAGATTCACCGGTTGCTCGGGACGAGCAAGGAGAGTTCCTGGGAGCATCTACGCTTATTTTCCCGGGAAGACGGAGGCGGAGACACTCGAGGCGCTGGCCTGCCGTGAGGCGTGTGCGCTCGCAAGGGATATTGCGGCTCGAAGAGTGCTGGTAGCGTCCGACTGCAAGAACGTTATCACGAGCCTGGAAGAGGGCTCGAAGGGGGTCTATGCCCACATTGTTGAAGAGATCAACGATGCGAGGAGGGATTTCGAGGACATACGTTTCACCTTTGAAGGTAGACTTTTGAATAAAGAGGCCCATCTTTTGGCCAGGAGTGCGGTGAGAGAGGAGCAGGGGCGCCAAGTGTGGCTGCTAGAACCCCCTGTCATTTTATGTAAGAACATTTGTGGATCTTCCTAGTAGTTTGTGTGGTTTGCTCAAAAAAAAAAAAAAAAAGACGGTACAGATTCACGGATCTCTCTAAAACCCTACCCTGCCAACTGATCCCTTGATTAATGATCTATCCATTGGCTTCTCTCCACCGCAACGACGACGGTTAGATCCACGGTCAAGTCCCCTCACTAGTGGAAACAGGGCCTTTTGTCCCGGGTCGTAAGGGCCAGTTGTCCCGGTTGTGCAACCGGGATGGGCTAGCCGGGACAAATGGCCCTCCCCCAATGGTCCCGGTTGTGCCAGGACCCGGGATGGTAAGGATAGGCCACGTGGCGAACCTGGGCCAGGGGTCGGTCAGGGAGTTCGTCCCGGTTCGTTCAAGGGACCGGGATGGATACTTTTTTGAAAAAAAGTATATAGCCGTCAATTTTCGCCTGCCGCGGCAGGTTTTTTTTTTCGTTTTTTGGTCTCCTGTCTCCCAATCCCCAGCCGGTCTCCCCCTTCCCCAACCGCGTCCAGGCCCACGTCTTCTATTAAGCCCACTGGCCACATTCTTTGGTCAAAAGGGCCCACTGGCCCGCGTCGTTTTTTATGGTCGGTCAACGGTTCGAAGGGGCCACTGCCCAGCGGCCTAGTGGCTGGCTCGCCTGGTCCCTTAAATTAAGACCACAGGGGCGGTCAAAGGGCCCACTATCGCCTCGTCTTCCCGCCCCGCCTCGGCTTCCCGCGCCCCCACTTCCCCACGCGCGCGTGCCACAGCTGCAACCGCCGCCACGCCTCGGCTCTCGCCCCGCATTCATGGCCGCCTGCAACCGCCGCCACGTTCAGGCCGCCGGTTGGCATGCCAGCCCCCCCGGGTCCTTTTTAAAGGGCCCCCGCCGCCCGTACAACCCATCCACCCCGGCCGCGCCCAAGGCAAAGCAACCATGTCCCGCTGGTTCTCGAGCGGCTCCGGCAAGCGCCCCAGGAACGACCACGAAGGCTCCTCGAGCGGCGCCGGCCGCGTCCCACCCCCGCCGGCGGAGGCCTTCGGCTACGGCCCTGGAGGTGTCCGCATCGGCGGGACGCCGCGCGTCCCCGCGCCACCTCCGGCGGCACGCCCGCCGCCCCGCGCCGCGCCCAAGGGCAAGCGGTTCCGCCGGTACATCCGGGTGGTGGAGGCCGAGTGGCATTGGAACAACGCCACGCCGGTGTTCTGGCCAGACGTCCACCTCCCGGACGGCTGGCACCTGAACCCCCAGCGGATCCCTGTGCCGCCGGCCCCGACCGACGAGGCGCTGCTCGAGGAGATCGACCGCCGGCGCCGCCTCCTGCCGGCCCCCCTCCTCAGGGAGCGCGCGTACGCGCGCAGCTCCCCCTACTGGGCCACCTGGCTCCAGCAGGAGCACGAGCAGCGCCGGCGCTCCTTCATCCCCGTCCCCCACGAGGAGGTGAACGTGGCGGACTACCCCGCGGCACCGCCCGGCCGGGAGAGGGAGCTGTGGTTCCTCGAGGACATCGAGGACTTCTCCGGGGAAGAGGACCCCGAGCTCCGGGCCAACATGGAGGAGGCCTGCGAGGCCTCCCGCCCCTCCCTCATCGACGACGAAATCAAGCGGTGGGAGCGGGTCGTGGCCGCCGCCGCCGCCAACGCCGCCGCCATGCCGCCGCCGCCCCTACCGAGTCTACCCCCTGGTGGCACGCGCTGTACGCCGAGTGGGAGGCGTCCGAGGACCAGCCGCCGCCGCAGCCGCTCCCCCCAGGCCTGGAGTACGGCATGTCCTAGGCCTGGACCGGCGGCGTTTGGTCGCCGGAGGAGAAGGAGCTTCCCCCGCCACCACCGCCGCCGCCGCAGGAGGTGCTGCCCCCGCCACCGCCGTACGCGCCCCCGATGCCTCCGCCCCCGCCGGGCCCGGCCCAGCCGCCTGCCCACCTGTGGCAGCCACCCCCCTACCAGTGCATCTCCTCCGACGAGGAGGAGTAGATCGGCGCCGGTGCGCCCCCCTAGGCTAAGCTACCTACCCCTCCCCCCAAGAAAACGGCCGGCCGCCTGTGGCCGCGCCGCCGCCCCCTAGATGTAAGCACGGCCGGCCGCCTGTGGCCGCGCGGCCCCCCTATGTAAGCACGGCCCTCGGGCCATTTTAATATATGTTTGTTCGTGTCCAGTAACGCGTCCCTAGTTCACCCCCTAGCCCCGCCCGCGGAACCTCGCCGGCGGGATCTTCCTACCCCCTCGCCGGCAGGGCTTCGCCAAGCCATGTCCGCTGTCCTGGGTGGTCGCTCGGCCTGGAGAGAGGGCCGAGATATTTATACAACCGGGCCTCTAGTCCCGGCCCGTGCCACCAACCGGGACTAGAGCCCCTTTGCTCCCGGTTGGTACCACGGGCCGGGACCAAAAACATATTTCGAATTTTGGGGGTGGCACCCTGCGCGCCCAAAAGTTTTTAGTGCCAAAGTTTGAAAATTATTAAGTTTGCACATTAACAACTTCTATATACTTTCGAATTTGACAAAAATTCCAACATGAAAGACACTAGAATTTGCGTAACTAATTTAAATCCATTTTTCGTTTAACTAAATAATTTTTCTAACTATTGAAACTATTAATTATTTTACCATTTGTATATAATTTGAATATAAAAATGTTACAATTTTTGTTTTCTCTCGTGATCTTCCGAGTTAGTCCAGAGCATACAAGGCATCCCGGGTGATTTATATAAAGTTCGACAAAGCGAGTTGTACCTTATTGACACGGTGAATTTGAGATCTTCGTCTCCCTTTATCCCGACCCCCGCTTGAAAACATAGTAACTTCCGTGTACGCGGCAAACCTCAGCGGGAGCATCAGACTTAAAGCAGAGACGGGCGGTCGGGCGGGGGAGCCCGCGCCGTTGCTGTCGCGCTTTCCTCTCCTCTGCTCGTCCGCCGTCTCCGTCGCGCTCCCCTCCGCCTTCAACATTTGGGATCTTCGTTGTTCAGTTAAACGTTTCTCCTCCAAAAATTTATCATATCTGTTAAAAAAGTACCGAAGGTCTATTTCTGTTTTAAGGATATCTGTCAGGATGGTATCCCTGCTATCACTTCGAAGTGTGACTGCAATATTTGCGCAGAATATATGACACCCATAAGGCAAAGCCCATTTTTCTCTATCCTCATACAATCTACTTATCCACTCGTTATCCTTCAGATTGTACCGTGTGTCAACACATACTACATCTCGAAAGTAGTTATAATCCTGCAATAATGAAGTCAGGCTGGTCATAGTTGTCAAGCACTCAATGCTTGCCAGCTTTTGACCGATCAATACAAATTATTGGTCAAACTTGCACCTACTCCATTCATAATCACAGAATATGTATAAATATCCTTTTGGCTAACAAAATCTCGTTCATACTGCGTTATAAGAACTATGATCATGTATTCCACGTTTACTATTACACATCACCAACAACATCCCTATCTAGTCTTCTGAATTTTCTTCGTGTCCCTTGCTTATGATCGCTTCGGCCGTAACCATGGAGCATCTTCATTATTTAATGGGATGGTGGGGTCAGCTTTCACTGTGAAGGGTGGAATTTCAACAAATTTATTATAATCTTCTGACATGTCTGTCGTGTCCTCGATTCCCACGATGTTTCTTTTCCTGAGAGAACTATGTGACGCTTCGGCTCATCGTATGATGAATTTGTTTCCTTATTTTTTCTTTTCTTCGGTCTGGAAGACATGTCCTTCACATAGAAGACCTGAGCCACATCATTGGCTAGGACGAATGGTTCGTCATTGTAACCAATATTGTTGAGATCCACTGTTGTCATTCCATAAAGCGGGTCTACCTTTACCCCTTCTCCATTCAGGTTGACCCATTTGCACTTGAACAAAGGGACCTTAAAAGAAGGTCCATAGTCAAGTTCCCATATCTCCTCTATGTAACCATAGTATGTGTCATTTTTTTCATTCTCGTTTGTTGTATCAAAGCGGACACCACTGTTTTGGTTGGTGCTCTTCTTATCTTGGGAGCTCGTGTAAAATGTATTCCCATTTATCTCGTACCCTTGAAAACTCCCAATAGTCGAAGATGGTGACCCTGCCAACATGTATAGCTGATCTTCAACAGTGGTGTCATTTATAAGACGTGTTTGCAACCAACTTCCGAAAGTCTCCATGTGTTCGCGTTTAATCCATGAGTCATGCTTCCCCGGGTTTGCAGACCGTACAATATTCTTGTGTTCCTCGAGATACGTAGCCATGAACATAGAATTTTGTAGAACTGTGTAGTGTGCTTTGGTCAAAGAATGCCCGTCCCTAGGTATCATTGTTTTCTTTCCCAGCGTTCCTTTTCCCCTCAGTCTCCCCTCATGCCGCGATTCAGGAACACCAATTGTCTTAAGGTCAGGAATAAAGTCAACACAGAACCCAATGACCTCCTCTGTTCCATAGCCCTTCGAGATGCTTCCTTCTGGCCTAGCACGGTTATGAACATATTTCTTCAAGACTCCCATGAACCTCTCAAAGGGGAACATATTGTGTAGAAATACCCGACCAAGAATATGAATCTCTTCACATAGGTGAACCAGGAGATGAGTCATAATGTTGAAGAAGGATGGTGGGAACACCAACTCAAAACTAACAAGACACTGGACCACATCCCTCTGTAATCTTGTCAGACTTTCTGGATCGATTACCTTCTGAGATATTGCGTTCATGAATGCACATAGCTTCACAATGGGTACTCGAACATTTTCCGGTAGAAGCCCCCTCAATGCAATCGGAAGCAACTGCGTCATAATCACGTGGCAGTCATGAGACTTCAGGTTTTGGAATTTTTTCTCTGCCATGTTTATTATTCCCTTTATATTCAACGAGAAGCCAGACGGAACCTTGATACTATAAAGGACTTCAAAGAATATTTCCTTCTCTGCTTTAGTAAGAGCGTAGCTGCTTAAGTAATGGCGCCTATCTGTGTGCTTGTTGCTTGGGTCTTTCATACGTTGCTGGTCCTCCCGTGCTTCTGGCGTATCTTTGGACTTCCCATACACGCCCAGGAAGCATAGCAGATTGACACAAAGATTCTTTGTCACGTGCATCACGTCGATCGAAGACCGGACCTCTAAAACTTTTCAATAGGGTAGCTCCCAAAATATAGATTTCTTCTTCCACATGGGTGCGCGCTTATCAGGGCCGTACGGAACTGGTTGGCTGCCAGCAGCCTTACCAAAGATTACTTCTAGGTCCTTGACCATATCGAATATATCATTACCACTACGCAGCTCAGGCTTCTTCCGGTTATCTGCCTCACCTCTGAAATGCTTCCCTCCTTTCTTTCTTACGGGATGCTTGATCGGAAGAAATCTACGATGCCCCAGGTATACAACCTTTTTACATTTATCCAAAAAAACACTGTCAGTATTATCTAAACAGTGTGTGCATGCATTGTATCCCTTGTTTGTATGTCCGGAAATGTTACTAAGAGCAGACCAATCATTGCTGGTTGCGAAAAGCAACGCCCATATGTCAAATGGCTTTTGTTCGTTCTCATCCCACACACGTACACCTAGTTTGCCCCACAATTGTAAGAGTTCTTCCACTAATGGCCTTAGATACACATCAATGTCGTTGCCAGGTTGCCTCGGGCCTTGGATGAGAACTGGCATCATAATGAACTTGCGCTTCATGCACAACCAAGGAGGAAGATTGTACATACATAGAGTTACAGGCCAAGTGCTATGACTGGAGCTCTGCTCCCCAAAAGGATTAAAGCCATCTGTACTTAGGCCAAACCATAAGTTTCTCGCCTCTCCTGCAAAGTCTGGAAAGTCTCTCTCGATCTTTCTCCACTGCGATCCATCGGCGGGGTGCCTCAACTTTCCGTCTTTCTTACGGTCTTCTTTGTGCCATCGCAACAACCTAGCATGCTCTTTGTTTCTAAACAGACGTTTTAGCCGTGGTATTATAGGAGCATACCACATCACCTTAGCAGGAACCCTCTTACGGGGGGGCTCGCCGTCAACATCACCAGGGTCATCTGCTCTGATCTTATACCGCAGTGCAGTGCATATAGGGCATTCATCCAAATTCTCGTACTTCTCACCGCGGAAGAGGATGTAGTCATTAATGCATGCATGTATCTTCTACACATCTAATCTTAGAGGGCAGAGAGTTTTCTTTGCTTCGTACGTACTCTCAGGCAATTCGTTATCCTTTGAAAGTTTTGGCTTCATTAGTTGAAGTAAACTCTCAAATGCCTTGTCAGTCACACCGTTCTGTGCCTTCCATTTCAGCAACTCCAGTGTGGTACCGAGCTTTGTGCTACCATCTTCGCAATTTGGGTACAACAATTTTTTGTGATCCTGTAACATGTTGTCCAGCTTCAACCTCTCCAATTTATTTTCACAGTCTTCCCTTGCATCAGCAATAACTCGGCCAAGATCATCATCGGGCTCTTCTGATACCTGTTCTTGATCACCTCCTTCTTCTCCATTCTCTTCCATTGCAGTATCGTCGTATTCAGGGAACAAAGGATCTTCTTCTTCTTCATCGTCTTCCATCACAGCCCCTCTTTCTCCATGCTTCGTCCAGCAATTATAGCTGGGCATGAAACCTCTCCGAAGTAGATGGCCGTGAATGATTCTTTCGGAAGAGTGCTCTCTGACGTTCCGACAATCAACACATGGGCAACACATGAAGCCATTATCTTTGTTCGCCTGAGCTACAGCAAGAAATGCATTCAGGCCTGCCATATACTCGGAAGTGCGTCGGTCACCATACATCCATCGCTGCCGTGCATCCAGCTGCATCGTATAATTAAGTTTATCAAAATACATTACAATAACATATTAATACGACAAATACTACTTTTTTATGTATCAGTTACAGATGAAAAAGATAAGTTTGTTAACCTCGGTCGAAGATACCATTTTCAGTGAGCTTATGTGCGGCTCGGGAATTTCGTCGAACACCTCGTGTGCATAGTAAAATAAAACACACTAACACCACACTCTCTCACACCTCCAAGCAAAAAAAAGATGGAAGGGGGGAGGGGCTGGGGCCGTATATATAGGGGAAGGGGGGCATTGGTCCCGGTTCGTGGACTGAACCGGGAAAAATGTTCATGCGCGTGCCACGTGGCATGTGGCTAGGCATTGGTCCCGGTCCGTGGCACGAGCCGGGACCGATATGTCCCCCACGAACCGGGACCAATGCCCCCAGGCGATTCCTGTTGCCCCGGGCGCACGAACCGGGACCAAAGCATGGCATTTGTCCCGGATTCGGTTGCAACCGGGACAGCTGCCCCCTGGCCCCCTGGACGAGAGGGGTTCTTTCCACTAGTGCCTGCCCTGCCAACTGCCGTCTGGACGTTGCCGCCCCTCTCTCCACCTCAACGACGGCGGCCGGTCACGGTCGCCGCCGGCGCCTGAGGCGAGGTAAGTACGTGTGCTCACTCTCTTAGGTGTCGTCTTCTTCCATCTCGTTGTTTCTTTGCCTTTACGGATCGGATCAGCCTGTGTGCCGCGAGATATTCGTAACCTAGTAGTAGTATAGTTTGAATGTACGATTACTTACTTACTTACACCTACAAGTCTTGCTGCAACACTCTTCTAGCATGTGATTCGTTCGAAGTTCTTGGAGGTTGACCTGGAAATCTTGGGCACCCGTGAGGGTAAAGTTGTTCATGTGGCCAGCCTGCCAGGATCGATGCTAGACATCGCAAAGATTGGCACGTACGATGTTGTTTGCAGCATTAACCCCCGCTGTGTGTTGTGCGACGAATCCACGGAGACCATGGCTCACCTTCTTGCTGGCTATCATTCTCACACATCATGTGTTACAAGAGGTGACCTGATTGATGATGACACCTTTTGTTGCCCATGATTGCTTCGTCGATTATTACTTCTGACCACTGTGCGAAAGGGCATTTCGTCCACCATGGGTTGAACGAACCTATCTTCGACAACGTGAGAAAGCCGGACAATGAGTTAGGGTGGCCACCCGGGCTTGGACGCGGTGCTATATAGGACACCGGGAATTTAGGAAGGGAGCGTTGAGTTGTAATACCAGGTGTCATTCTTCGCGGGCTTGTGATTAACTCACTTCTTCTATCAAATGCATGGAAACACAAAACTTTTGGATTTTGTTTTAAAAAAATGTGTTCGTCCAATATGTAGTCACATCATCCTAACAAGTGGACCAATTATGTTTGGGAAAAATAATCGAGTAAATCTACCCAAGTATTATAACTAAGGGATCCTAACAAGTGGATCAATTAAGTTTAGGAAAAATAATCGAGTAAATCTACCGAAGTATTATAACTAGGGGCATGGGCATGTATAACACTAGCCTCTCTTAGAGACACTTATGTGAAAAAAAAACTCGAATTAGTATGTAAGCGCCGGAGTGTGCAACGCGTTTACCGTTTATTTTGGTCCCTACAGGATTTTTTTTTCTGGAAAAAGGTACGCTGGCGCTTTGCCTCCCCATCGCGAGGCGCTTCTAGCGGCCGCTCGCGGCACATTCCTCCATTCTCACTCCCCCAGCTCTCAAGCCTTGCTGCTCCATTCCTCCATTGAAACGATAGAGATTATAGGCGCCTGCATGGAACATTTTGATTCCTTGGTTGTACTAGGTGCTTTCTCATACATGGAACTATCGGACATGGATGAAAGTGATGTCGTGTGTAAATTATTGCCATTGGGAAACATGGTCTCTCTTCCTTTCCGTTGCCTACAAAATTCGTTGTTGCCTATAGCTTTGTTTTATGCATCTTGTGTTTGTTTGTTTGTTAGTCGAATTGGTATACCCACCTATTTTGTGGGATGTGAGCCAGCATGCACAAAAATTTGTCAAGAATTGACTGAAAATTTGTTAACTATAGGATATGGTGGTCTAAATCATAACCAGAACATACTATCTGAAAACAAGATGTTGGTCAAGCTATATTGTACTTTTATTAACTTGGAATTCACCAAATCAGGATAATTTTGTGAAAAAAGAAATCTTATACTATTATTTCACAAAGAATTTATTTCCGAACTCAGTACTGCTGCAACTAGGTACCTTTCTATAAATTATTCCCGGTACAAAAACAAAGAGTATGTAATAAACTTATTGTGAGAAAAATAAAAACATTAGTACAAAAGTCATGGTTTATATTCATTGCTCCATTTTGGCCAATTCATTAGGGCTTCCCACATGCGAACTAGTGTGAAGGATTGACATGTATGATGATTATAGAGCTATAAAGCTCTCTGCACCATTTCATCATCAGTTTGGCCTCTATCGCCTTGTTGGTTGGAAATGCGTCATATAATATGGAATTGCCTGATTTTGACATTCAACTTCTGCCATTTGGCACTGCATCGCATTGTACGCCTAAAGAATCAGAGTTCTTGAGTTGAACTTTCATAACTTCAATACAAAATGCGATGACTAGAATAATTTTCTTATGTACGATGTTTGTCTATAAGTAACCAAGCATATTTCTGTGTGATTCATATACATTATGAACACTGTTAATCAATAATGTGCAAGGTCGACAAGTCTACTCTTCTATCCAAACTATGCGCTCGTTTTCATTGTCCAAAAACCCTAAGTACATCTTAGAGCCATCTTGAACCCAAAATGGGCTTGGGATTTCTGGACAATGAAAACAAGCACATGATTTGGACGGAAGAGCTGACTTATCGACCGGTAAGATCTTGCTTTTAGCATCCTTGCAAAATTATTGATTAAAGGTGTTCATAATGTATATGAATCATGTTGTCACATGTCTGTTTACTTCCAGGAAAACATCATATAGAAGAAAATTATCCTGGTCGTCACATTTTTTGAGCGTAGTTATGAACAAGTTCAACTCAAGAACTCGGATTCATCGATTTAGCCGTACAACGCAATGCAGGGCCAAATGACAGAAGTTGAATGTCAAAATCAGACAATTCGATAGCATGCGATGTATTTCCAACCAACAAGGTGGTAGAGACCAAACTGATGATGAAATGAGCTCTACAACTCTATAATCGACATACGGGTCAATCCTTCACACTAGTTTGCATCTGGAAAGCCCTAAGGAACCAGCCAAAATGGAACAATGACGAACCACGACTGTTTGGACTATTGTTTTTATTTTTCTCAAAATATGTTTATCACGTTTAATTTGTTTTGTGCCGAAATTAATTTATAGAGAGGTACCATAGCTGCACTGGTGCTGCTTTTAGAATATTTTTTTTGTGAACGAATAGTATAAAATTTATTGTTTTCACATAATCAGCCTGTATAGACTAAATTGGTGAATTTCAAGTTAATAAGAGTTACAGGATAGACTGGCTAGTATATTGTTTTCAGATAATGAGCTCTGTCCGCCTGCTAGGCTACGTCCACTGTTTGAAAATTTGTTACAGGATAGACTAGTCAGCATATTGTTTTCAGACTGAAATGGTGAATTCCATGTAAAACATCACTTTTAATCCTCTCTTAATTAGATCTCTAGCAACCGCTGACGACACATCTTCCGCTTGGCAATTCAAAGGGTCGTTCAATGGATTCTAAAGGTTTTCATTGGCCGCCTGCTACGTTACATCCACTATTTGAGCCTCTCTATCGCCTCTTCCTAAAGCCCTCGAGTTGTATCTTCTTAAGCTTCTCGCAGTGTCCATCGCCTGAGCCTTTCGGTGTTGCCGATTGTGACAAAATTCGATACTTGATCCATCCGACCTCCTCACATGTCTTGATATCATCAGTATCGGGCCTCCTATCTTTAGTTTTATTATCTACTCTAAGCATTCTCTATTTTGTTCATGTGCCTTTCTTCCTTGCAGAAATTATTGAGATAACAGATTTCTCCATCCGTTTGTTTTGTTCAGTCAAGAAGCCTATCCAGAATTGTATGCCATACTCTCTCCACCACGTGGTACAAGTTCTTGGATTTTTTTTTTGGTTTTTATTATTTCACTTGAGTACTCCAATATTACATGTTAGTTGAATGAAGTTGTCATCACCCTTGCAGGTGCAGGTCTAAACTATTGAAGAACAGTTCAACTAGCCCTTTTTTTGCTGCTGACCTACGACCCATCTAGGCGGCAGCTCCTGGCTTCCATCATCAGTTAATTATTATGTTGTTTGTATACCTTTCGTCAGAATAGCCCAGAATTGCCTCCGTGGTGCCCCAAGTGTTTGGGCAAGCAAAAAAGTAGGTGCATACTTGCAACATAATTCAAACAGACATGAGTCATTTGTTGTAAATTAGCTAAGAATTACTTAGTGTGTGTGTGTGCGCGCATAATGCTATGTTCATTTGTATCTTACATTTTAAACTTATTATAATCTTTGACAACTCAATCCTTACAATACTAAGAGTTATTTTTATCAATACCGAAGAATTGTTTTTGTTAGATTGCCTACAGAATTGTTTGCAGAAACATGGTGACATGTAGATGAATCCAATAACATTAGTAAGCTTTTAGACAACGCTGATTGGATCTTTGTTTCTTCATGATCTTCTTTCCCACTATTTTATGAAACTGTGTTATGGCTGCACTATTCACATGCTCACGGCTAGTGTTGTTATCCATTTGATGCATTTTTAATATCGATGATCATTTACCTTGGTAAAATCGATGTTTCTTAAGCATGGTCAATTTATCGACATCAACAATACATAAATAGATATAAAGTATCGATGTTTACTTAGTCAGACTATGACCAAAGAACGATCATATGATATTTATGGATTTCCATGTCCTTCAATTTTTTACTATTTTACTCAGAAACACGCCGATGAATAAAGGTCACCCATGATGAGGCACGTTAGTGATTGTTAATGTTACAGAATCCTGGGCATTTCCTGATGAACAAAGACCACCATGAATAAAAGTGTCAACGGTAGTTCTTTCCAATGGATTATTCGAATATACATTCTTTGTTGTAAAATATTTTACATTATATTTCAAAATATGAGTATTCCATATTAATTTCTTAGTGCTAACACATTGGATATATTATTCTACTATTGGTTATCCACAAGCTTTTTATTATGTAAAGTAGTTGGTTGCCCCTACCAAGCAATTGTATTTTTCGCATACCAACCAAAGGACCACTTCATGTGTTCCTAATATGTTTTCACACGTGTCATTGTTCCTGATGTTAAGGATCCAAAATAATCACCTATTGATGACAAATATGACATATTATGTTGTCGTGCTATTGTTGTGCTGTTAATTATTCACAAGATTTTGATTACCAAAATGTAGTCAGTTAATTAGTACCATGTGATAGTGATCTTCTTGCATAAGACCACTTCATATCTTTGATTCAAGATTGTTGGTTTCATTTATTCAATGCATGAAAATCATCTATCGTTGCCGCGACAACGCGCGGGGTGTCAACTGGGTGTCATGAAAACTAGATACTATCCGATGGCAACAATACTTCGGCCTATATCATAGATTGCTGAAAACAACAATATCATCACACGTGATACACATTTTGTGCACCCCAAAGTCATTATTAATATCATAATCACAAATGAGTTGAAATGTTAATTCAGGGGCATAAACACTTTTGAACGTACTCAAGCATGCGATTTCAGAAAATTTATTCTTAGCATATGACAAAGACATAGGTGGATCCATTGAAATACGGAACAAAGTAGTTGTATGAGAAATTCTAGCCAAGACTTCGTTAGTCTTAATGAATTCTATATTATCCAGTTGAAATTTAATTATCAAGTAGCAGCAACAATTATTTCACCGCGTGCACCCATAAGAGTGAATAAATTTAATTCAGTAGTAGGTGCACTCAAATTAGTAGCCATCTCAATTGTTTGATCATATGATATGTTTAAATCAGTAGCAATGTCCTCTAAAACAGGTGGTGTGACCAAAACAATAGGCAACTCAACATATGATGTATTCATGTCATTGTGGCATATATCTAGGTCATGCGGAGAAACAAAATCAGCACCATTATTATTCCCTATATGTCCCACTCAGATGGTGTAGGTACTGTCGATGGAGGCACATGCCGAGCTTGTGGTGGTGTGACCCCCACAAATGCTTGGGTGGCTGGCATGGTAGGTGCAACGATTGAGGGGTTAACCTTCTTTGTTGTTGATGACAATAATTCCATCAAACACTTGTCAGTCTTACTGCCACATCTTCGTTTTCCTGTTCGTTTTTACAAGCAAGACAAAACAATAGGTTTATAGAACATATCTCTTCTTCATGTAGTACTATTTCATTAATATCATGGTTTAACCCTCTCCAAAATCTATCCATAAAAGTTTCTTCACTTTCTTATAAAAAAGAATGCAACAAGGTACTTTCTAAATTATCATAATATTCTTTTACATTGGTATTACCTTGTTTCAAAATTTAAATTTTGCAAGTTCTTAACCATGTCACGAGTATAGTATGATGAAACAAATTTATATCTCATAGAAAGTTTCAGGTCATGCCAAGTAGTAGGTATATAATTAGAAAATAAACGATAATATTCATTCCACCAAATAGAATCCAAACTCGTAAATGTACCAATTGCAAATTTGACTTTCTTATTCTCAGAAAAATTATCAAAAACAAATATAGTATTTATCTCAAATTCTCATTCAACTTATAAATCAGGTTTACAACAACCCAGAAATAATGGCATAGAAATAGTAACATGATCATGTGCATGGGTACGTGTTTGTACCTCCCGTTGTGGTGGTTCACGTGTTGTAGGTGCCGGTTCATCTCCAAGGAGAGACTAAGCCCAAGAACTTTGAATTCTAACCTTTCATGATTAGTAGATGATAAGAACAAAATCAAAAGTATCTTTTTACTATTAGGATGTGGTGGCAAGTCGCATAATTCTTTAGGCAAATATAAAACTCTTACAAGTTCCTTACCACACAGGAAGTGGCCGGCAACGAACAATGTCAAGTTTCACTGAATATTAGATGGAGCGATTGCTAGGTGAAAATCACAATGCACGATGTAGAATCTTCGATCTTTATGTAGACTTAAATATGGTAACAAGTATTAGCAATAATCAAATCAGTAATGCATGTTGAATAAACGCTCAAAGATGGTACTGTGTTGGTCCTAGGCTAGACCGTTTTAGAGATGCGAGCCTATAGCACCAACGACATCAAGGCACAACAACAACAAGCAACAAGCAAAAATAGGATCAACTGCGGCAAATAAAGTGCACTAGAACACCGGAAAAAAAGAATGTGAGAAAAAAATTGCACGAATTTCGCCAAAGGACAGAGGCTCTCTGTGGTTGGGAGAATTGTTTTTGGTCCCGACCAACCACAGAGTATGTCTGTGGTCAGGTGAGACCCGAAATATATATTTTTTGATTTTTTTTTTGCTATAGTGGGTCGTGAATTTTGGAGACTAAACCTAATAAACTCTATTAGATCACGAAAATCTTCCAAGAAAAAGAAACGAAAGAGCTATAACCCTAACACTAATCTACGGCGGCGGCAGCCGCAGTGGTGTGGCGGATGGGAGACCTCTTGTGGAGGCGGCGACGCGATGGATGATTGCAGAACATCGGCGAAGGTATGGCAATGGTGGCTGTATGTGGATAGACACGTGCGGGGAAGCAACATAGATGATGATGCGGTGGTGGTTGGTGGTAGATGCTAGCAGCGGATATGTGATGTGCGCGGGCAGCGTGGATGATGTTGGAGGCGGAAAAATGGTGGTGGATGGCGGTGATCTGCAATAGTACAAGTTGATGCGGTAGCGGCAATGACAAACTGTGTAAAGAACTCGAAACTCTACGGGGCTAGACGCTAAGACCAACAATTTGATACGACGATGCAGACGAAAACTCAACGATGCAACGCACTAAAAAGAAAATGTGAGAGTCCCGGGCTGGTTGTAGGATAAGATGATCTAATCTATATATTTTTTTATGCCTTTTTCGTACACTGTAGGTATGAAGAACAAAACGAATGTAGGGATAAATTTTCTCACCAAGCAACATGAGCTCTGATACCATTTGATAGAGGCAAAGGTGTCTGATCTTTCGATGAGATGATAACTATGATTTGGGTGACATTGACATTGACGATCTGAGTACAAACGTGCGAGGACTTTGCGCTTTAGCAATCGCTACACCAACTCCGGGAGGCTATTGACAGCGCTATAGCACGGTCGACCCAACAACTCAAGTCTAGTTCCTGCAATCAATCGAGAACAATCAAGAACAAATATTGCAATCAAGAATTGCGGATAAAAGATAAAGTATATTTATAGGTGGGATTTTGCAAGTGCGTACTACAGGAGGTCTATCCGACACTCGTGGCTATGGCAAAGACTAGCAAATATAGCTGAGTTCTTTTTAACTAAACAAAATCTGACTCTAAACAAGGAGAGTCTTGGATGGTGTCCAAGAAGGGGGAAGCACGTCCCAAGGCACCAGAAATCCAACCCTAATTCGTACAAGGCCTTTGGGCCCAATTATAGGCGGTGCAACACCTTTTTCCTAGATTCCTGGCCTAGTTTCAGCTACAGGGTCGGACTGTTTTAGCCATAACTTTTTGCTTGAGACGAGTTTTTAGGTGAGACAAAATTTTCTGGAAAGTGCATGAGACAGACTTTCCAACAAAAAATTAATTCACCGAATCTGAACTATGTATGCAAAATTTATAGCAAATTGAAGTCAGGTTTATTTCTGCAGTCTGAATATGCGTTCAGAACGTGAAGAACTTGGACTCTGATTTCTCTTGGTCCCAAAGTGAGTCTCTAGCACTTGTGATCCTAGTTATTGATGGAGTGTAAACACACGCTCGCTGGGAGACCCCAAGAGCAAGATGTGAAGAGTAAGCAGCAACTTTTCCCTCAGAAAAGAAACAAAGGTTGAATCGACCGGTAGGAGGACAAGAAACTTCTGAAGGTTGATGCAGTTGATGTGGTAGGGTGCACTGCCGGTTCAGCAGCAACGTGGAACATACACAACACAATCAATTCATTTTGCCCCGACGAAGCAGTGAGGTTGTCAATTTCACCGGTTTTGCTGATAACAAAGAGGTTAAATGTATGATGTGGAAAACAGCATGAGAACAATGTGAACACAACAGTAGCAGTGTGAAAACAGTGGAAGGAGTGTGAAAACAGTAATTGAAGTGGTTGTATTATCAGTATAAGAAAATAGACCGGGGTCCACAGTTCACTAGTGGTGTCTCTCCATAAAAGATAGATAACATGTGTGGTGAACAAATTACAGCCGAGCAATTGATAGATAATGAAACATGCATGACATGATGATTACTATGTGATTCATGCGGACATTGCAACAAGACTCATAGACCGTTATCCAACTACATCTATGACTAATAATCCACCCTCGGAATATCATTCGAATAAACCTTGGGTATTAAGTTGCAAGCAACAGATAATCGCAGTAAGCAAACTGTGTAATGTAAACAATGTAAACATTGTTGTTTTCTCCCTAATGGCAACAACACATCCTCCATCTGTCACGTTTCTATCACTCGAGCACAGATGCAAAGGAGGCATGAACCCACTCTCGATCATAAATACTTCCTCTTGGATTCACTAGTATCTACTTGGCTAGAGCATCCACTAACAACGGAGAGCATGCAAGATCATAAATAACATACACATGAAGAAAACATGATAGATTTATAATCTAGAGACATATCATTCAATAACCATCGGATCCCAGCAAACACAACATGTATCATTACAATAAGATGATCTCGATCATTTAGGGCAGTTCACGAGATCTAGACATGAGGTATAAAGAGGAGAGAACAACCATCTAGCTACTGCTATGGACCCGTAGTCCCAGGATGAACTACTCACGCATCATCCGGAGGCGGGCATGGTGGTGTAGATCCCTCCGGTGATGATTTCCCCTCCCGGCAGGGTGCCAAGGAGAACTCCAGAACCCTCTCGATCTCGGGTTGACGATGACGGCGGCCTTGGGTGTTTTTCATGGAAAAGTGGTATATCTTTAGGGTTCACGCATGGGGGGAATAAATAGGCGAAAAGGCGATGGCGATGGGCGCCAGAGGGGCCCACACCACCCCATGGCGTGGCCAGGGGGCGCCGCCCTATGGTGTGGCCCCCCTCCGGGCCTCTTTGGGACTCTGTGGAACCTTCGGGAATTCTAGGACTTCCGGGCTTAGAATTTTCCAATTTCGAGAATATTTCTAGAACAAATTTTCTGAAACTAAAAACAGCAGAAAACGGGAACTGGCTCTGTGGCATCTTGTTAATAGGTTAGTCCTAGGAAATCGATAAAAATGACATAAAGTGTAAGGAAAACATGTAGCATATGGCATGAAAACAACATGGAACATCAGAAATTAAGGATACGTTTATGACATATCAACATCCTCAAGCTTAGTTCCTACTCGTCCTCGAGTAGGTAAACGATAAAAACACATAATTTCTGAGGTGACATTCTACCAACATAAACTTGATCATCTATATTGTCAAAGCATGATAATAGCTGAGATCATAGTACTTTAAACACAAGCATGATAGATATAATTTTAACAATGAAACATAGAAATCACTTTGCATCATGAAAAGTAACACAAATAAAAGATCATGAATAATAATGCACTCAAAAGGTATATGTTTGTTTTAAGCATAGAGAAAACATAGCAAAGTGATATTTTGCTTGTCCTTAAGAGTGGGGCAAAACATAAATGCCAGGAAACCTTCAAAATTCAAGTGGAAGACTAGAACATATAATTTGAGAGCAAATAATAACACAACATGAATCAATTAATAATGTTTCTGGGACAAATGCATATTAAACTCAGAATGACAACTATGCTCTCTCAACTGTGCATAAAGTTAGAAGATGGAGACTCGACATAAAAGTAAAAGAAAGACCCTTCGCGGAGGGAAGCAGGGATCACTCATGTGCTAGATATTTTTGTTTTGTTAAACAGAGGTATTGAAACCATTTTTTAGAGAGGTGTATGATTATATCAACGAATGGTAAACAGAAAATACAGTACGTCACAAGCCAACTAGACTTCACAAGAGTGACTCCCATAGAAGGACGCATCTGGGTAGAAGGTCATCCCTCTTTCTCTTTTGTTTACACAATTATGCTTTGACTGATAAATCAGGGGCAAAATAGTGAAGATAATTTGTTGAATTAAGTTTGCGACTGGGCACCCCGCTGCCAGCTCTTCTATCAATTAGACAAGAGGATGAAGCCACTAGTCCAGGGTGTGAAAGTCCAATCAACAAGTGAGATAAAAATTCTCTATTTACGTCATCATGAGCTAAAACAGGAGCACCAAACAAGAGTAATTTTGAAGGTTTTAAAGGTAACACATGAGCAATTTACTTTGGAGTGGCGGTTAAATACCACATGTAGGTAGGTATGGTGGACACATTTCGCAAACTTTGGTTTTTGAGAGTTGGATGCATGAGTAGAGCTCATACTCAATACACGTGGAGGCTAGCAAAAGACTGGGAGTGACAAATCAAGAGAGCATAAGAGACATAATCATGCATAGCGACATAAACATCATTAATCAAAGCATAAGTGGTACCACAAGTTCAAAAACTAAATTATCACAGAGGCTATAAGTGACTGGGTCATAGTTATAAACATGGTGTAAGCATGCGCCAAGTCAACCAAATAAAACAGTCAAAGGAGAACGCCACAAATTTATGCTTCAATATGAACAACTCATGATTCTTTCAATGGCACATTAAAAACTCTCAGCTATTTGAGACTTATCATGCTACTAACTAACCACTAGGCTTTAGAATTAAAATAACATCTAGCATGACATGAAAAAGTCTAGCCACAGTCTATACAAGCTTCTATTTGCATCGTTATAAGCACGACAACTGTACTACTGCTTTCCAACACCAAGCAATTTATACTAAACAAAAAATCTCCAAGAGATATAGCAATGAAACAAGAGAGTACTAACAAAACTCTACTAAAACTAACAGCTTTGAATAAGACATGGAAGAAAAACAAGAGCTAAAAAAGAAATTTGCAGCAACTAGAAGAAAAACTAAGAATACGAGCATAACGAGTATTCATATGAAAAACCGGAGCGTGTCTCTATCCCACACAAGGAATTCTAGGTTCCAACAATATTATTGCAGCAAGTAAAACAAAATAAAACAAAAGAAAACAAACAGACGCTCCAAGCAAATTTCATATGATGTGACCGAATAAAAATATAATTTCAGTAGAAGTGACCTGATAAATTGTTGGTGAAGAAAGGGATGCCTTGGGCATCCCCAAGATTAGACACTTGACTCTTCTTAGAATTTTATGGGATGAACCACGGGTCCATCCCCAAGCTTTGACCTTGCACTCTTCTTGATCACGTTACATCACCCTCTTCTCGTTACCCTTGAAAACTTCCTTCACACCACACTCAAAGTAATTCGCATTAGAGGGTTAGTGCAACAATAAAAAATCCATAGGTTATGCAAGTAAACAAATGCTATTGATAGTTTTAAACATTATCTATAGCCACTTATATTTCGTGAAGCAAAGAAATTCACTCGACATAGTAAAAGAGCAAATGCAAGAAAAATGGCAGAATCTGCCAAAAATAGAACAGTCTGCAAAGAAGAATTTTTTCGGGGCACTTAAGTTGCTCAAATCAAAAAACATACAGGACGAAAAAGTTTAGAATTAGCTGAGGAATAAGCACAAAAAGTTTCAGGTCATTTTGATCTTTCTGTAATTTATATGATGTTTTACGGTGGACAGCAGAAATCTGTTTTCTGCGCAGAAATCCAAAACCAACTCGAACTTTCGCTAGAAACTTTACTTGGCACAACTAATACATGAGAATAAAGATACAAAGTAGTTGCTAAAAAAGTATACAACCCCTTGAATCAAACAAAACAGAAAATACAAAGCAAAAAATAAAGCCATGGGTTATCTCCCAAGAAGTGCTTTTCTTTAACGCCTTTTAGCTAGGCTCAGAAAAATGGAATCAAGTGTTTTCAAGAGAAGAAGCATCCAAATCAAAATTTCCTCCAAAATACCACTTGTAACAATTGGTACCTTAGGTACCCCTGAAGATGATTCAACATGCAAATCACTTTTAGTTTCACTAAAAGTTTTATTAATTTTAAGCACATTAGGGGATTTTGTTTTAGGCACCTTGGGGACATACATAATTTTTTGTATTTTCCCATAGAAGGTTTCTCCCTCTTAAACTTAAGAGAAGAAAAAGTTGAGCTTAAAGTTTCCATAGCCTCCTCTAATTTACCAATCCTCATGTTTTGACTATCATGTTTATTGCTAGCTTCTAAAACAGTAATTCTCTTGTTGATACATACTATTGATTCATTAACTTTGCTAGCATTATCGAGGAAGTTTGGCAAATTTTTCTCCATAGATTTTAGCTTTTTAATAACATCATCTAAAGTGATCTCAGTTTTAACAACCTTAGTAGGTGGTGTTCGAACTAAAGTTTCAATTAAATTACAGGCTTCCAAAGCAGGAGTTCCTAGAAAATTACCACTAGTTAGAGTGTTTAGAACATACCTATACCAGCTAGTAATGCCAACATAAAAATTCCTAAGAAGGATTAAAGTGGAATATTTCTTAGTGCACCTATGATGAGCATCACTTATTCTATACCAAGCATCTTTCAAACTTTCTTCCCCTTGTTGTTTAAAAGAACGAACCTCAACTTCAGGAACACTCATTTTGGCAAGATTAAAAATAGGATAAAAACAACAACTAGAATAACAACTAATTTTTTTATGTTTTTGATAAAGAGAAGCAAACAGGACAAAATAAAATAAACTAAGCAAGACTGAAACAAATTAAATAGATTGGAAGTGAGAGACTCCCCTTGCAGAAATTTTCTTCCTCCCCGGCAACGGCTCTAGAAAAGCTTGATGGAGTGTAGACACACGCTCATTGGGAGACCCCAACCGCAAGGTGTGAAGAGTGTAGCAGCTAGTTTTCCCTCAGAAAAGAAACCAAGGTCGAATCGACCAGTAGGAGGACAAGCAACTTCTGAAGATTGATGCAGTTTATGTGGTAGGGCGCACTACCGGTTCAACAGCAACGTGGAACCTACACAACACAACTAATTCACTTTTCCACAACGAAGCAGTGAGGTTGCCAATATCACTGGTTTTGCTGATAACAAAGAGGTTAAATGTATGGTGTGGAAAACAGTATGAGAACAATGTGAAAACAACAGTAGCAGTGTGAAAACAGTAGGAGCAGTGTGAAAACAGTAATTGCAGTGGTTGTATTATCGGTATGAGAAAATGGACCGGGGTCCATAGTGCACTAGTGGTGTCTCTCCATAAAAGATAGATAACATGCGTGGTGAACAAATTACAGCTATGCAATTGATAGATAATGAAACATGCATGACATGATGATTACTACGTGATTCATGCGGGCATTACAACAAGACTCACAAACCGTTATCCAACTGCATCTATGACTAATAATCCGCCCTCAGAATATCATCCGAACAAACCTTGGGAATTAAGTTGCAAGCAACAGATAATAGCAGTAAGTGATGGAGTGTAGATACATGCTCGTTGGGAGACCCCAAGCGCAAGGTGTGAAGCGTGCAGCAGCAAGTTTTCCCTCAGGAAAGAAACCAAGGTTGAATCGACCAGTAGGAGGAAGAAGCACTTCTGAAGGTTGATGCTGTAAGGTCCGCCCCAGAACCACTGTTCAAGGACACCTTCGATATGCATACATTCACGATCCCAGGAAATTCAGTCGTGAACAACATATCAAGTTGGTACACAGATACAATATCCATTACACGATTGCATAAACACTTACAAGGGACATGGTCACATGACCCAGTCTAACACAACTGCCACGCAGGGCAAACACACAACACACAGCGGAAGACTAAACACACGCCAAACGTAGTAGAGCCCAAGTCACGCCTTAACCTACAGGCTGCTGACCGGGAGACGATCCTAGTTCGCAAAGCCATCAGCTCCGTACTCCTCTTCGTAGATCTCCATCTGAGACTCCTTCTCAAAATCTGGCAAGTTGATACCAGGGACGAAACCAATATGAGTCATTTGAATGTACTCAGCAAGACATCCATCATGTAACTTACCAAATGCAGGTATGCTTATATGGTGTAATAGGTGGGCTATAAATAGGGTTCACTATCACTGATATATGTAAGACATATCATAGTTGATTTTTAAAATCTCTGTATCTTCGTTGAAGAAGATACTTCAAGAAAATAATATAGTTTTCTTTCTCTTGTAGATATCACATGTACAAGAGGTTTTTTTAAAACTTTGTAAAAAGAAAGTTTTCTCTTTGCAAAACTTCTTGGAATCAGTTTCTAGATGTTTGCTTAGAGAAGAAAGATTTTGTTTGCAAAACTTTTTGTAAAACATCTCCTGGCTTTTCCTCATTGGTACCTCCACGGTACAAGATTTCCTCCTTTCCGAACTTCACAAGTCCAACTCCTTTTTGAAAACTCCTTTTTGAAAACATTGAGACAATACTAGCTACATGGCCATTCAACTGTCCATATCCGAGGACGCGACTTCTTCGAAAAAGTTGTACTTTGCAGAGGTGTACACATCCACCAGATCCAGTATACCTGCCGTGAACAACCACAGACTGTAACAACATTATGCAAACATCAGGTATCTGATCCTAACCATCCACTATGTTCAAGCTAGAATATGCCTATCTCTTCAGTCGAGTGCTCCCCGGCACCAGGTCCCACCCTGCCTAGACAGGAGACTCAACTGTCGCACCCGGAGGAGAACTTAATCCCTCACTTTTATGTCTCAACATTGGGGGGTTTTGACGACATTCGGTTCGAGGGTACGACGTCCCTTATAGCAATTGAGATAGAACACACACTAACAAGAACAAACTTCCAGTTAGGCCCCGTGCCCATGTTGGGGTAAAGTGGCAGTACGGTAAAGGTTGTCCGGCGAAGACTAGGTTATGTGTCATTTTTTAAAACACCATTTTCCCAAAAATGACCACTTCCACATTCCTCCGGTGAATAAGGCTCAGCCTTTTCTCCGGGTTTTCCATAAAGCATTTGTTTTGTAAAAACACATTTTTAGGGTGTCCACTTAGGGACTAATATTTGTGATGGTACTAAATACCATATGGTGGCTATGGGCTTGGTAACACCAAGTATCAACTACTGGCATAGTAATGATATATATAATATTAATAGTAGTAATATTCACTCAAAAATAGTTTTTTGTAATCAAAGTTTTTGTAAAACTTTTCAGAAGTAAAACATGCATGATAGAAAATGATAAGTGTAGTATAGCAGCAAGCATCAGGATGGCTTGCCTTAAAGCTCTTAGTGTCCCTGGCCTTGAAGTAACTTGAACTTGACGCACAAGTCCACAACTGCTTCTTCTTCTTTTTCGTTTTCTAGCGTCGTAAAAGAATAAAAGACACACTCTCAGGTCTAAAGACCAACAACTAAACTAAACAACACATACAGCAAGCAAACGTATACTAGCGCAATCACTCAAAACGTTATCGCGAAAAACTGCCTCACATAACTGTCAGGGTCCAAAACTATCGTCAGACAACTATATATGGTTTAGAAAACCATATCCCACATCTTACATACCATATATGAGTGGTGTACCACTCTCATAGTACAATGCATAAGAAGCTAAAATTATATCTTGTGGGTGCAAAAGGTTAGGTTACTAAGATGAAAACAACAATCAAAGTAATACCCATGGCAGTGGGTATTAGCAACACACAAGCAATTTTCACCTATTATGTTCATGTTTAAGTTGGATGCTTAGTTCACAAGATACTCCTAAGAACAACCAAATAACACAAGTCACACTCATGCTAACTTAAACACTCAGACAAACTCCAAACAACAGGTAAACACACCACAGATGAATAGACTATTTATTTACTACATTAATGTTTACTTTAGGTTATGGAATCCATCAATCATGAAAATTTAGCAAACAACCAGTAGCTAAAATCCAAAGAATCAAGTCATAAAAATAATCCAAAACACAATCATCACTCCAGAAAATACTCCTATCAAATAAGCATAAAAACAGGACTGCATTTAGCATACTAGTATGGGAAATCTACACAAGCATGCTATAAGGAAAACTTATATTCTACAACCTTGGCACCTGCAACTAAAGAATTCATGGCATCATAACAGAAGTAATAACTGCCCAAATATGCTATAATAAACGCATACACTCATAAAATAAAAGATGACAACACTAGAGCAAAACCACAATTTCTAGTGGTGACACTAGTTCAACACTAGAGAAGCAAACAATGCTATCATGATGCTTAACTCTAAGCAAGTAAGTCATGAACATAAATGTACCTAATAACAGTACTAAATCTTACACATGCTAGTAAGCACAAACATCAAAACAATTCTATGAAACAACCATTAAGTATGCATAAACCAATTCTAGCAATTTCTGTTTTCCTTAATCAATTACTAGCAAGCAAACAAGGTATAACCTACACAACCAGTAGCTATGCACTCAATGAAAAGTTATCTAAAACCTTTTCCAAAAATCCAAACACTCAATTTAAAATCGTTCATAAACAATCTATCAATCACAAGGGATTTATTTTACTTGCAAACAATTTAATTTAGCACTCAATAGTGAAACATTCCTTAACTTGACACCCCTAAGGAATATTAAGCTAACAAATGAATCACACCTAAACATACTAGTATTTACAAATAAGAAATAAACCTTTCACTTGCATAAGTGAAACAAACAACCTAGTTTTCCATGGTGGAAAAATATCCTATCAATCGCCTAATAAAACATGTTATTTTCACACATGTGTATGGTTGGGGATTATCATCCTCAACCAAAACGCAATGGAACCAGTGGGTTATGGGCCCACCAATACCAAGGAAAAAGAGGTACTAAGCCTCTGGTTACTTATGACAAAAATTAGCATACAAGATAAATAATACAAAGCTATTGATTCTAGTGAAAACAAGACTAGTGCACATGAAAAACAAATTCTACACATGCTTTACTATTAAAAGACATGCAAGCTAACAGAGACAAAATCATCAAAATAACAGTACCAACATGGTACTGGACTCAAAGCAAACATAGCACAAAATCTACTAAAGCAAGCACACAAAGATCTAGCTCACACAAAAATTCCAAAGAATAAAACTAGAAGGCAACCAATGCAAGTTCCATTTTTATTTGGGTTTCCAATCATGCACACACTTTCTAATGTAGATGTACTGTAAGAAAACAACTCAATAACAAGTCCTAACAACTCTATACAAACTAGGAAACAAAATAAGGTCAACCACACATTTCATTCCAACAAAAACACACAAAGAAAACAAAACAGAAACACTGCTGTTTCTAAATCTCCTCACCAAAATTAATCTAGAGCTCCAAAAATTAATATAATCTAGTACTACATAGATCTAGTCAATATCAAACTCATCCAATTGGATTTACTTCAAAAATCATTTTTGAACTCATTCTAAAAATCACAGAAGAGCATACTGGCCTTTTACTAAAATGGACGGCATTTCCATTTGGTAGCTCACCTTGATGTGAGGCCAAGTGCTATGGATAGATATAATCAAGGGCTATACAGAACATTTTAGTTTCTTCATTTTAGTTATATATTTTAAAAGTTATGGTCCAAACATTCTCACAGACACTTTGGGCCAAAACAGTCATTGTGGACAACAGAAGAGTCCAAACTTGGTTCTGCAATTTTTATGTGGTTAAGAACTCACAAGGTTAGGTCCATGAATTTTACCAGATTTTATTTCTCAAGTTTTATATTTTTCATACGTCCAAAGCATTCATTAAATTTTTGTCAAAAAAATTTAAATGAATAAACAAACACTGCACGGGGTGGCTTTCGCACTAGCGCGACCCACGAAGCGGCCGAAACGTCCCATGCGCAGCGCGCGCGCGGCCAGCGCGGCAGTGGTGCGGATTCAAGCGTGACCGCCGATCTCCGATCGAACGGCCCGCGACCTTTCTTGCTCCTCTCTTCCTTCTCTCTATTACGTGCGTACGGGCCGGCGGCGAAATCGCCCGGGGAGGCTCACCTAGGGCTCGGGAATGGGTGGCGCAGGCTTGGTGAGGCTCCTGGAGGTCGAGGGCGTCGAGGGGTACGGTCGTTGGCGCTCGGCGTGGCACCTGGCGGCGGCGCGATGCTGGTGCCCGCGGCGGCGCTCCCAGACGGCGGCGGCTGTTCTGCACACGAGGGCCCACGGGAGGGGGTCAGTGGCGATCTAGGGAGTGTGTGTTGGGAATATGCCCTAGAGGCAATCATATATGATGTAATTCCCACTATATTCATAAAGTTATTAAGTTGTCCTTGTTTTGAACAACTGATATATGTCATTGAATATGTGATTCGATTGTGGAACTATATATTCATGTTGTTCATACTAGATTGTCCTTGGTCATTTAGGTTGTGCTGGACACACACCCTAGACTAATGTGAGTGTTGGCTGATGACACGGTTCCACTTGTAATGGGCATGATGATGCCATTCCAACGTTCACGGACTTGGCTAAAGAGTTTAGCAAGTCGGACTGACCCACATTGAGATGCAACGAGCAAGTCGTCATTTGCATGTCTCAATTAATGTAATCCTTAGACCTGAGGTTGTCGCACAATCCGAGTTGTGGATCACCGAGTTAGGTTCTGTCAAACGTTGTTCTGTGACAAGGCAACTATAAAGGCAGAGTTCGGGTCGAATGAGAAGCAAGCTGCGTGATGTGGATAATCAAGATGGGATTTTGCCCCTCCGAATGGAGAGATATTCTCTGGGCCCTCTCGAGTGATATGATTCAGGAAGCATGGCCATGCGCGACTCAGTTAAATGTTAACTGTGTCGGTTGACTAAGAGTTAGTCAGATGAATCACATATCACGGATCGAGAAGAGAGTCGAACTATTTAAGGGATGACGATAAATCGCCTATAGTCCGACAAGGTATATCGTGAGGCAAAAGGGACTAAGATGAATATCACATTGAAAGGTATGTCGTCATGACTCAATGGGACTTGGGAGTTGGCACGTTCTGCTAGGAGCCGCTACCGATTGATCGATTGAGAGTCGGACTCCAATCGTGTCCAAGTCGCCATGAGCCTGCAGGGTCGCACACTTAAGAGCGGGAGCAAGTATTGGTTGGGTTGGACCCGAACCGGAAATGGACTGATTTTGTGAGTCGGACTCACAGAGGGAATGGGCCACACGTGTTGTGAATCCCACTACCATTCGCTATATAAAGAGGGGCGCAGGTTGCCCAGCAGGCACGTTAGTCCACTCTCCCATGCGTTGGGAACCCTAGCCCCACTCAGTCCAGCCGCCGCACCGGACCTAGCAGTCTGCCGTCGGAGCTCCTCCTCGTACGTGTGGATATCGGCAGAGGTGTTGTACGTTCAGCACTTTGACGTTCGAGGGATTGGATCGGCCGGACCGGATCGTGGGACTTCACTGCCCCGACGCGCTGCATCGATAATCCGCACCTGCGCGTCTAGTGGTAATACTCGTGGTCTTCTACCTCGGCTAGATCTTGGAAGCATCGCGTAGGAAAAGTTTTTGTTTATCTCTACGCGTTCCAACAGTGTGGGGGTTCGATCCAGCGCAGAGGGAGGGGAGGAGGAGGCTCGGGCACAGCCGTACCGTGTTGTGGCCGTGGTGGTCGCCGGCGGCGGTGCATGGCCTGTGCACGCGTCCAGGGGCTTGGGCAGGGGCAGATCTCGAGCAGGGGAGGTGTGGGAGAGTGTGAGGGAGGGCAGGGTGCAAGGGTTTGGGCATGGGGTACTTATACCCGAAGTGAAAAGCAAAAGGGCATATTGGGGATCTCGGGTTGATGCCAACCAGTGGCATGAGCTAGCCCTAGGGGTTTTGGTCATTTCCTTTTGTGTGCACTGGGTGTCCTAGTCATAGCCCACATGGTTGCTGGTCTTATCCTGGCTCTTGGGTGCAAGTGGAGGCAAGGGTTAAGTCAATTGAGTCAACGGCATGGGCATGCCCATCCTGCCACATCACCATTTCTCTCTCCTTGTTTCTTCTTGCCTAAGGCTTCTAGAAGGCTACTAAAACATCCTGGCTCGAGTCTATTAGTTGGTCAACAGGTTAGATCAGGCTACACTTCAAGAATCGCAAAGAAACATCAAGAAATCATTTGTGCAAAAGTGTACCTCTTACTGTTCACTGAAAATTCAGAAAGTTCAGTTTAGGAGTTAGAAATTTTCTAAGTGTTGGAAACAGATAAAAAGTTCAAAACGTTGAGTTTGTTTTCAAGGTTCAGATGCTTTCCAAAATTTGTTTTCAAAGTATGGACTTGTTAACCATATTATAAACTTTCAGAAACATCTTTTGAAAACAATTTTTAAATAGTTTAAGTCCATCAAAACAATGTGGAAAAAGGTATACTTTCTGTTTTTATCTGTTTTTTCAAAAATGTCTTTTTCTGCCTTAATTTTATACCACAAAAACAACAAGCAAAAGATAATTTTTATTTATACAAAAATAAAAGTAAGATTATGGGTTTGTAGTACATATATCAGGGATCAATTAAATGTCAAGAAAACATAAAATAACATTTTATAGCCTAGTGAAAACAAGAGTAGAAAACAGGTACTTGACTTTATTTTCAGGAAATGTTTTCCATAGAAATCTTCAAAGAAAACTTTCATAAATCATTTTGAAAACTTGTTTTCTTGAATCCAACAAAGTTAAAAGTTTGTTTTAAGATGCAAACAAGAATGATCCAAGTCTTGGAATAAAAATCCACTCAAGTAATAATAGGAAAACATCAGGGAAAAATATCAGGAAAAATAATAGGAATGTTTTCAGAAACATTTGGTATTGATTTTATAAAGAAACAAAACTTGTGTTGCAAATATGATTAAGATCATAAACACATGGTAGTTCAAACAATCATGTTGTTAGAAAAAAAATTGTTGGCCCTAACTTTTGTCTTTTTAAGCACAATACAAGAATCCAAAAACTGGGGTGTGACAGACCTTCCCCCCTTAAAAGAATCTCGTCCCGAGATTTGCAGGCAAGCGAATAGAGGGTATGGTCAAACAATGTTAGATACATGTGCTTCCCTTCTTTTATTAAACTTACCAAAACTTATCGGTAATTTAGCTTTCTTTTCAAAGGTCTGGGTGCCATAAACTAAACCTCGAACTTATTGTTCCTCAAACCATGATATCAAACCAGGGTTTTTCTTTTTAGAAAATTACCTAATTGTTCCCAATCTCAATGATCAATTTAAATGGGTATCCACCAACATTTATTTAGTATGAGCTTTCCATTGCTCATCTCCAAATTCTAGTTAAATCCACTATCTTCCTCTTAACCTAATATAATCAAATCTCAAATCATTTGTTTCTCCCAAAGATACTTCATCAAGATCATAAGGCTAAGGCTAAACCATCAAATCTAACAAGCATATACCAACTCTGTGTACCACTTTTATAAGTCCGTTCAAATACTCCAAGCTCATATCTCATGATCAATACTAAATCATTTTCCCCAAACAATCTCGATTGAGCATGACAAGCTCCGAGAATAAACCATCAAAAATAATCATCTACTAACTCCAAGTTATATTGATGTTTCCTAAAATCCAAAATCATCCTTTAATATCCACAAATATCTTTCTATATCAAAATCCAGTATTCCTCCAATCCTTTTAAAAACTCAACTCATATCTTCCAGGATACAAATTTTAGTTACTGATAACTTCCAAATCTTTGGGGTCCACAACTGGTTATCCCCGGATATTATATCATAATTCTTCTCACTAATATCATGTGATCGTCATTCTTTCACTCTTAAGCTAAACCTCAATGATTTCCCACCATCTCGTTTCCAAAAATCTGGTTCCTCCAAACATATATACAAGAGATCTTGTTGACTAGTAGCAACCATAGTTTATCCATCCAATATTTTTTTTCCAACCTTTCACTTTCTTCAAAACAGCTATAGAATCAATCCTAGGGCACCTTTATCTTTGGTTTAGGAAAAGTTGGTTATAAGTTTTGAAACAAGTGATACAAACTCTACAACGTATCAACTTTGTACGTTACTCTGTAAGGTATTAGGCCTAAAATTAGATGAGGTTATATCACCAACTCTGTAAGGTATCGAACTAGAATTTTATGAGGCCAGGTTACCAACTCTGTAAGGGGTTATTCTAAAATTAGATGAGATTTTGTTAGTATCGTTTAATTATTTTAAAATTTTATTTAGTCCGACGTGACACTTCTAGTGTTCCATCTACGTCGGATTTTTCAGGGTACGACGACAAACAAACTAGGGGTTCATAGGTTTGGTTCGAAAACGTACCATTGGCTATGGCATGAGTCGCAGGGGTTTCTGCAACCTCGTCTTGGTCTCGAGGTCCACTCATCAGGCTCTTGCGTTCCTTCTAGGATGGACCTTGGTTTTCTTGGGGTTCATAAGGATGGATTAGAACACAGTTCTTCTTGGAACAATCACGAGCTAAATGTCCTTCCTGTCCACAGGGGTAAAGCAACCTGTGGTTCTAGGCTTGACTTTCACACGCCTCCTTGAAGATTGTGGCATCGCAGGCAAAGCGCTGTGAGTCACCCATGAACTAGTTTCTCCTGGCGTCACTATCTTCCTTTTGTGGCTCTCTCCAGCAAGCAGTTGCTGGTATCCTCTCATAAGGATCGCAGTATTCTCAGCGTTGGTGACGACAAGCTGAGTCAACTGTTCCAGGGCAGCATGGGTGGCTATGTGTTCAGCACGAGCGGCTTCACTTTCTTCCCTCAATAGAGCAAACAGCTGAGCAACTGTCGGCTCCGGTGGTGGAGGTAGATCGCTGGCCATGCTGAAGACAAAGAACGGTATAAGACGAGAGCAACTAAAGGTGGTTTTGGTTTTGAACACTTAGCTAGACATACCGACTCATAACGGAGATGAAAACGGTAGGTAACACAACAACAAGCAAACGTCGAAGAAACAATTGCCAACTCAAACCAAGATTAACATACGCATGGAACAGAGTCTTAACATTGTAACTTAACTTAAGGGTTCACACGGCTTAAGAATAAGGCTCACAACACAACTAGCACACACACAGCTCCAACAGGGTTCACAACACAAACACAAACAAGCGTCTGGGGTGGAAAAACAACATAACCCCTAACATCCTGCGACAATCCTAAGTGCTTGAGGAAGCGCGTAGCTGTTCCTCCAACTATTCATCTCTGGCCTTGCTGGCTGCAAGCTGAAGGTGAAGGGCTCTCACTTGTGTGTGGTGCTGGAAGTCAGTGTACTTCATGGTCTTCTTCAGTACCTTGAGACGACGTTCGGTAGAAGAAGATGCACCTAGACTGGCTTCTAGCTGCTCTATCTCTCTGCCTCGGAGGTCATGATCTGCTCTAACTTTATCAAAGGAGAGCTGAGTGTTGTACAGCTGTCCTTCCAGGTGCTGGAAGTGACGGGCAAACACAAAGTCTCTAGTGACTTCTATCGGCTTGTTGTCCTCGTCGCGTCTTCCAAAGTATCTATAGGGGGTGCCTGCAAGCTTGCCTCGAAAGAAGTTCGCGAGCTTAGCAATGGTCGGCTGCATCACTCTAAGGATACCATATTCCCAATTGTTCTCCACTACTTCCCAAGTGATCTCTGGGGTTGACCATGTTGTGGCCGTGGTGGCCACCGGCGGCGGTGTACGGCATGTGCACGCGTCCAGGGGCTTGGTCAGGGGCAAATCTCGAGCAGGGGAGGTGTGGGAGAGTGTGAGGGAGGGCATGGCGCAAGGGTTTGGGCATGGGGTACTTATACCCGAAGTGAAAAGCAAAAGGGCATATTGTGGAGCTCAGGTTGATGCCAACCAGTGGCATGAGCTAGCCCTAGGGGTTTTGGTCATTTCCTTTGTGTGCACTAGGTGTCCTAGTCATAGCCCACATGGTTGCTGGTCTTATCCTGGCTCTTGGGTGCAAGTGGAGGCAAGGGGTAAGTCAATTGATTCAAAGGCATGGGCATGCCCATCCTGCCACATCACCATTTCTCTCTCCTTGTTTCTTCTTGCCTAAGGCTTCTAGAAGGCTACTAAAACATCCTGGCTAGAGTCTATTAGTTGTTCAACAGGTTAGATCAGGCTACACTTCAAGAATCGCAAAGAAACATCAAGAAATCATTTGTGCAAAAGTGTACCTCTTACTGTTCACTGAAAATTCAGAAAGTTCAGTTTAGGACTTAGAAATTTTCTAAGTGTTGGAAACAGATAAAAAGTTCAAAAAGTTGAGTTTGTTTTCAAGGTTCAGATGCTTTCCAAAATTTGTTTTCAAAGTATGGACTTGTTAACCATGTTATAAACTTTCAGAAACATCTTTTGAAACCAATTTTTAAATAGTTTAAGTCCATGAAAACAATGTGGAAAAAGGTATACTTTCTGTTTTTATCTGTTTTTTCAAAAATGTCCTTTTCTGCCTTAATTTTATACCACAAAAACAACAAGCAAAAGATAATTTTTATTTATCCAAAAATAAAAGTAAGCTTATGGGTTTGTAGTACATATATCAAGGTTCAATTAAATGTCAAGAAAACATAAAATAACATTTTATAGCCTAGTGAAAACAAGAGTAGAAAACAGGTACTTGACTTTATTTTCAGGAAATGTTTTCCATAGAAATCTTCAAATAAAAATTTCATAAATCATTTTGAAAACTTGTTTTCTTGGATCCAACAAAGTTAAAAGTTTTTTTTTAAGATGCAAACAAGAATGATCCAAGTCTTGGAATAAAAATCCACTCAAGTAATAATAGGAAAACATCAGGGAAAAATATCAGGAAAAATAATAGGAATGTTTTCAGAAACATTTGGTATTGGTTTTATAAAGAAACAAAACTTGTGTTGCAAATATGATTAAGATCATAAAAACATGTTAGTTCAAATCATCATGTTGTTAGAAAAAAAATTGTTGGCCCTAATTTTTGTCTTCTTAAGCACAGTACAAGAATCCAAAAACTGGGGTGTGACAGATGCAACTGAGATGGCAGGGCGCACTACCGGTTCAGCAGCAACGTGGAACCTACACAACACAATCAAGTCACTTTTCCCCAACGAAGCATTGAGATTGTCAATCTTACCGGTTTTGCTGAACACAAAGAGGTTAAACGTATGGTGTGGAAAACAGTAGGAAAACAGTAGGAACAATATGAAAGCAGTAGGTGTTTTATCAGTATGAGGAAAATGGAACGAGGTCCACAGTTCACTAGCGGTGTCTCTCTGTGAAAGATAAATAACCTGTGTGGTTAACGAATTACAGCTGGGCAATTGACATAAATGAAGGCTGCACCGTAGTGCATATGCAAGAAATAAAGATTACTATGTGATTAATGCGAGCATTACAACAGAATAGATAGACCGTCATCCAACTGCGTCTATGACTAATAATCCACCCTCCGAATATCATCCAAACAAACATTGGGTATTAAGTTGCTAGCAACAGATTATCGCCGTAAGCAAAGTGTGTAATGCAAACAATGTAAACTAAGTAAACATCGTTGTTTTCTCCCTAATGGCAACATCACATCCTCCATCCGTCACGTTTTTGTCACTCGAGCACAGATGCAAAGGAGGCATGAACCCACTACCGAGCACAAATACTCCCTCTTGGAGTTACTAGCATCTACTTGGCCAGAGCATCTACTATTAACGCAGAGCATGCAAGATCATAAATAATGTAAGCATGAAGATAACATGATAGATTGATAATCAGATGACATAGCGTTCAACATTCATCAGATCCCAGCAAACACAACATGTAGCATTACATAAAGATGATCTTGATCATGTTAGGCACTATGACGCCCCGAGATCGGGCACTATGCAGATTTCGGCATTTCCACCCAAATCCGCATACTAACCGATTTCAGGTTGCTACTTGTGATAACATTACAACAGTTCACGAATAATCCGCAACAACAACAGAGGAGGTATATACAAGACGACTCAAACAAGTCAAGGATACAACTGATGCAATACAAAGATCCAAATAACAGTGGAAGAAGCAACATAGTGTCCGACTACGGACAAGATACAAGTTGGACTAAGAGTCCTGAAGATAACCGATGGCGTCCAATCCCTTCCCAGGCCAAGCCGGAGGGATTCCCAAGCTAACGTCATCAGACTTCAAACCTGTTGACCGCAATGTGGAATATGCAGCCACGAAATGGATTCGTGGGTCAGCACTATTAAGTAATGGCAAGTGGATAAACCATACTCACAAGATACCAGCGTAACCAATCATCACAAGATACAAATACTTTGGGTAGAACGGAAAGAAGGGATTATTGCAAGAAACGGCAGCAGGCAGCACTATCAACTAGAGAGACGCGCTACAACTTCCGGCTAATAGAAAGGGATAAGAGAGCGCGACAAAACCAACTATAACTACTCACCAAACAATACCCATCCAGTGTTACCCCCTACTAAGGAAGCAATCCAAGGAAATTCACACTGTTGATTAAGGTGACATTCATTTTTATGGTGGAGGTAATCTATATTACTAGTCAAGTTATCATTGTTAAGTGTAAGTTGTCTGAGTACTTGTTAGCCAGCACTTTCACCAAGTCGCCACATAACCGCGGACAACACGGCTTCTCGAGAAGATTCATCCCTGCAGGGTGCGCTACAGTACCCGTACACACTCAAGCCACCAACTAAAACTCAGGTTGGCTCGACACGACCCAAACCGTCTCTACAACCCATCCTGGGAGCCACGGAGCTATAAGGTCCCGGCCAGTCCGACCTAGCCTAAGCGCAAGGGTGAAAACCACACCCCCCGGCACCACAGGCCTCGCCCTATATGCATCATCATCAACAGTAACCATGGGCGGCCCACCCATTCATGCGTATGAGCAAAATGGAACACCCGAACTAAGTGTGGCTCTTCGGACAAGCTGCAAATCAGGTCTAAGTCGAGGGGGTCCCATACTACCTCCCGGATGCGGTTAGCGCGCTCATCATGGATCAATTGACAAGACTCTTTTCCTAAGTTCGACACTAGCAGGCTCCAAAACCACGCCGGGCCTCCTGCCGGTGCCTTATCATCAAATTATTATTACCCCAAACATTAACATGTTGTTGATTAAATTGAAACCCAACTATCAACTAAACAGGTGATACGACAAAGGACAACAAGACTCGAGCACAAACAAATCTAAGCATTCAACTACGACACGAGGGCCAACAAGGTAAACAAACAACAGTTAATAGGAAGTGGAAGGAAGGCTATATCATGGCTGCAAGGTAAACATATGATAGGATCGAGACACAAGCATCGAAAATGCTAGGCTAGCATAAAGACGACGGAAAGAATCGGTAACAAGTGAGGAAAGACAACATAGGTAGCAAGTGAGTATACTTGCCTGAGATCCAGCAAGTAGAGGTACAGAACTTGTCGTTGCTCACATCATCTCAACGTCCTATCCGCGAAGAAGCAAAGCACTAAAAGAAGCCAAAGATGCATCACTTACTACTAAGGCAAAAGATCCAGCATGATCAAGATATGGATGCATGACATGCGAGATGCAACTTAACCAATTTAAGTGGAACCGAAGTCCGGGCAATTTAATTAGAAGGTTCAAGTTGTTTATCTAACCATTAAATTAAATGTTGATTAACATGGAGAACAAGATATAGGTGATCTACAATATTAAATGGAATAGGGCATAGATTGAATTAGATACCCAACACATTCCAGGTTTATTACTTAGGTGAACGTGGATAACACTACTAACAAGTAAAGATGCAAGATGCAAACATGAGCATGGATGGCATCTTAAGATTCCTTGCATTTTTCTGATCAAAATAGACATAAAGTTTGTGTTATTTGGGTTAGTAAAACAAAAGATATAGACATTTGAAGATGGAGGTGTTTTCTGAAATGTGTGGGGCGTGATTGTGAGAAAAAACAGCTGGGAGGGGCTCCGGTGCAAAAACAGGAAGGCCAGGGGCCTCGGTGCAAAAGTACCAGATCCAGATCTGGATCTGGCGATTTCCACCGTGGGCTGGGGCAGCCGGTGTGGCTGCCGCGCGGGCCCGAGGCCACGCGGCGCTGACTGGGCGTGGGTGGAGTCCAACATGGCCTCAGCAGTCACTGACTGGTGGGCCCCGTGGCGCGCGGTAAAACAAGAAAAAGGGGGCTTATTCCGCGCGGGAAGGGATCGAACCCGCGCCCTCGGGCGTGCGCGCGTGGGGCTTGCGCCACTGGGCTGCGCTGGAGTTCGTGATTGTAATCGGAGCGCGCTGAATAAGACACAAACATAAGCGGATATCTGAACCTGACGAAACTGAACCAAAATAGAGGAGGTCGATGATGTCCATGGTGCCTGTGACTTACAGTGGGCGACGATGATGATCTAGAGGTCCTCGGGTTTAGCTGCAGCATCGGGGAAGTAGAGGAGCCCGAGGAGGTTCCATTCCCTCCCTTGGAAGCCCGTCGTAGCCACCCGGTCCCCGCCTCCGTGTGCTTGCTTCTCCGGCCATGGTGGTGCGGTGATGGGAAATAAAACAGGGAAAGAAGAGGAGAGGAAAAGGGGTGGTGGCGGGTGGAGAGGAAGAAGGGAGGAGAGGCTAGGGTTTCGCAGCGGATCTCAAGAGGAGGGGTAGATAAGGAGGAGGGCAGGAGGGGACCATGGAGGTGGTGGTGCTCTGCTGGAAAAGGCATCCATGCCCCCCTCGTGTTCTCTGTACGGAAGAAGAAGGAGATGGGCTGGGCAGGGGTTGTAGGTGGCCTCCGGTTGGGCCTGGCCGATTGGCTGCCTCCTCCACCACTTTTTTTTTGTAAAAGGTGATTTAGCATTTGGATTTGAGGGAGTTTTACAACTCCAAAAATTATGAAGTAAATTTCTTTGCACTCAGCACTCAAAATGCCCAAGTGCACAAACTTTTGTTTTTGAAATCTTCAAATATTTGTGCTGTTTTGAATTTGATTGAATTTCAAGTGAATTTGACTTTAAATTGAGTAATTGAATTGGAGCAAGGTTTATTATTTGAATTTAAATTGGAATTAGCAAAATAGGGTTTTAATAAAAGGGTTTTGAAATAACCAAGCATTTCAATATTTGAATTTCCACTTTGTGGTTTACAATTTGAATGGTTTGTTTGCAATTTTAATTGAAACCATTTGAAACATGTTTGAATTTTTAATTTGGTTTGAAAACAAAGGTGCATATGATGCATGAGGCAATGCATGCAAAAAGAAAACAAGCAATTCTATTTGGGGAGGGGGGGGGGGAATCCCCCGGGTGTTACAGGCACCTCACAAGATCTAAACATGAGGTACAAAATGGAGAGAACGACCATCTAGCTAATGCTATGGACCCGTAGTCCAGGGATGAACTACTCATGCATCACTTCGGAGGAGGGCATGGTGGAGTAGACCCCTCAGGTGATGAATTCCCCACCCGACAGGGTGCGGGGGAGAGCTCCAGAACCCTCCCGATCTCGGGATGACGATGACGGCGGCCTCGGGTGTTTTTCGGGACAAAGTGGTATATCTTTAGGGTTTACGTCTCGGGGGTATAAATAGGCAAAATAGCAAAGGCGGTGGAGGCCGAGGGGCCCCACACTACCCCATGGCGCGGCTAGGGGCCGCGCCACTCTATGGTGTGGGCCCCCTGAGGCCCCCACCGCCTCAGGGTCTGTGGCATCTTATCAATAGGTTAGTCGCAAGAAATCGATAAAAATGACATGAATTGTAAGGAAAACATGTAGCATATGGCATGAAAACAACATGGAACATCAGAAATTAAGGATACGTTTATGACGTATCAGTTATATCTCCATGCATGAATATGCACCAAAGATCTCCCCCTACTCCATGCTATGTCCATCATTCCTGAGAGAACGAAACACCTCTGATTTAGGAAGCATCATATTACATATTGATATTTAGTTTGTGTAGGAGTTGTGATTGTATCAATACCAGGGATATCCTCATCGTCGTCCCCTTCATGAATTGAAGTCGTCCATGACGCCATTGCGTCATTTTCTCGATCAAATGTAGAGGAAGTAATGATATTGTTGGTCATATCCAGAGAAGCATGAAGATTGCTTTGATGAGACTCTTGCTATGTGTGAATATTTTGGGCTCATTCCTCTCATGAAACTGCACCAAGACTATGATGATTATTATGTCAATGAGTTCTATGACATGGTGTTCTTTCATGAGAATGATGCTAGATCTTTCACCTGGATGACTGAGTGCACCAAGATCACAAATACTTGGGTAGGATTTGCAACAATTCATGACAAAGGTGTGTCAAATGGTCGGAGGACTCTCAAGAATGTCATATGGAAGGAGTAATTTGTAGGGAAATCGAGGATCTTGTGCCCATTTAAAAAATCCTGAACCGGATCTATAGAGATACCATTGCTCCTCGTGTGGGCAACTGGGACCAAGTTCATGGGTATGTCCTATCTTCAACCTCCTATTTCCCTCACTCCATCCACCCAATCGTGCCGAAACTTTACGTAGTGATAGAGAAGACCTAGATACATAGTTCCACCAATAGAACTGCAATTCCCCCCACCAAATACTAGAAGATCTTGAGATCTCTTGGGTTCTTAGAAACCTTAGAGAAAACCCTTGTGCTTAGAGGTTTTACCTTGTTGCAAGAAGTTTCAGATTGTTGAGAGACTCCAATTGAGTTGTGGAGTTGTCTCAATCTTATGTAAAGGTTCAGTCTACGCCTTCAATTTGACATCATAGTGAAAACAAGAATCTCCCTTGCCGGAGAAGCTAAAGGAGAATAAGGTGTGGACTTCCGTGCTATCGGAGTTCCGGTCTTCACCTAGGAAGTAACTATGGGAAACATATATTGGTCTCCTTGTTTACACTTGTGGTTTACCTTGTGCTCTACATATTGCTTCACTTGCGTACATTTATTGTATCACATAGGTTGTTCACCAGTTTCACATCTAGATAACTGCATTGGCTAAGGAGGCTATCATTAAAAGGGTTGCCTCTATTGGGAAGAGTTCAACTTCAGGTATGGATCCGATGGTTGAACGAGGAGGGAACTGTATTGTGAGTCATATGCTTCAAAATGAGGTTCCCAAGTCAAGTGGTGTTATTTTTTCTCCTCAAGTGCGTAGAGCATTCGAGAAGGCTAAACATGATATTAAGGTGTTATTGGAGATGCCAGAGGAGGCGAGGATGGAGGTGTTGCCACCTAGCCAGCATGCTTTTGTCGACCCTCTTCTGATGCGGGTGTTCACCTCGGGCAGATTGGGAGTGTTTCAGCGCGTGTTTCTGCCAGGCAGAAGAATGGAGAGTTCTGTGTGGGGCAGACGTTGGTTGCGTCGGAGTGTTCTTATGCGTGCATTCCCGTGCCGGGCGGATCTTTGATGCCAGCGCTGCGCTCATGCCGGGTAGCGTTTTGATGGTTTCTCTGCCAACAAGCAGCCGAGCGGTGGTGTTGCAGACTTTTCCGGGCAAAAAACTCCGGCCAGTTGAACGCTGTTGTGGAGTGTTGTGATGAGCCCGCTGCTGTCCAGGTTCCTTTGCGTGAGGATCTTCGGTTTTTTACACCTGTGGTTCATGTTGGTGGTTCAGATGGGGGACGCCCTTTTATCAAGGACGTGGAGGTATCTCCGGAGTGCATGCCGACATTGGGTGATGAGAAGTTTTTGAGCTCTCCTCGTCTTTCTTGCGATGAGTGTTCATGGTTCAGTCAGCTCACCATCTAGGCTGTCCTCGTCGGATGAGTTGGGTACACCTAGAACTGATTAGTGCTCAGGGAGATAGGCATCTTAATTTCGAGACAGATTTGTCTGTTCAAAATTCGAGGCTTACTTTACCCATCTCTTCTGTTGATTGTGCAGGTGGTTTGGGTTGTTCTGGGTGTTGACCTCATCTGTCAGACCATCCCGCGAAGGGGTGGTGGCTTTTGGTGGGACCATGGAGTCCTCATCGGCAGAGCTTAGGTCAAGCGCGAGGATTAGGGCGCAACCAGATGCTGATGTCCCTATTCAGGAGCGGGCTTCTATTCGCACTGAGAGGCGGGATGAGTTGTGCTAGCCTCTATCATTTGTTTCCTTTTCAATTGAGTTAATAATTAGCCGGGCCTCTAAATTGGGAATTTCTTTTGCGGAATCAAACACACAAATAATAATGTTGTTCAACATCTAAAAGATACAGAGACTTATCGTAATCTAGTTATCCTATCCAATACTTTGTCTTCGGATAGCTTGAGCTCGCCCAACACTTTATCGTAATCTAGCTTGAGCATCTAAAAGTGTGTTTGGTAGCCCGGGCCTCCCCAACATCCGTTTCTCACCTCGCCCAAGCTGAGCTCATACGGGATGGGCTGAGATTTTGTTGTATGTTTGGTAGGGTGTATGTGTTCAAACAAGCTGACCTGAGACGTTGTTTGGTAGATTGCATGTACTGATACTAGAGTCCAGAAATTATAATTATAGATTGGTCCATAGTTTTACACAAGAGTCCTTAAGCAGAAATTAAAAAAGCAATCGGGTCCACTAGCTTCCAACGACCGATCCCGTCGGCCACACTTGTGGAGCAGCTCGCCGCCGGCGGCGCCCCTGGCCATCAACGGCGGTGTCCGACCACGGCGGTTCCAGGCGCGAAGACGGGACGACGGCGCCCCTGTTCTATCGAGTTCCGGGCGCGAAGAGGAGGCGGCGTCGCCCCTGGCCATCCACGGCGGCTCCAGGCTCGAAAAGGAGGTGGTGTCGCCCCTGGCCATCCATGGCGGCTCCCTGCGCGAAGAGGGTACGACAGCGCCCCTGTGCTATCTGGTTCCGGGCGTGTAGAGGAGGCGGCAGCGCCCCTGGCCATCCACGGCGGCTCCAGGGGACGGGGCGGCGCATGGCCAGGGGACGGGGCGGCGTGGCGGGACTGGAGATCGACGAGGAGAGAGACTCGGGAGGGGGAAATGAGTTGTGGTTTTCGGGCGGGGCGAGTAGCGCGACGGGCCGATGGGTCCCACACGTGGGATGTTTTCGGGATGAAGCGGGAAGGGCTGAGGAGAGAACCTCGATTTGAGCTTCTCTCACGGGCAGGGCTGAGGGTGATTTTCCGGGTGAGGTGGACATGGCCGAGAGGGGTAAACCGGGCTAACAAACAGCTGAAATCCGGGTGAGGAGAGAGTTTCTGAGGCCAACCGGGCTACCAAACACGCCCTTAGTTATGCTTCGAGCAACTAACCTAGGTGAGGATTATAACGAGGACAATATTGAGGGCTTGGATAATCAGTTGGATTCTTTGGTAAAGAATAATAAATGTCCTAGATCTCGAAGGAAAAAGTTGAGTGCAAATACTAAGCCTCGAAGAAGCGCTAGAATTGAAACGTTACAAAGAACATCGTAATGAAAGGGTTTTTCTAGAATTCTGGTGAGCTAGGGGACCCGACGAAGCACTTGGTGAGGCAATACGAGATCATAAATTGGACTTTTTTGCCTTGCTAGAGACAGGGAGGTCTAATTTTACTGCTCATTTTTATCTCACTTGGTGAGAGGTTTAGATTTTTCTTGGTACTGTATACCACCTCATGGAAGGTCATGGAAGGTCTGGAGGCATTTTTGTGAAGGTCTGCAGGCATTTTGGTGGGTTTTAATAACACAGTTTTGTCTATGCATCAAGCAAGCTGAGGACATTTTTCTAGGTAGTTTTTTCTATGCATTTTGGTGGGCCCATATTTATACTTTCAAAATTTTATAATCTTGGAGATCAAACTAAATCAACTTGCAATATTTCTAAAGATTAAAACCTTGCAAAATTCCTCTCAATCAAAGAGATCTTTGGGGCCTTCAGCGTGGCACTTGACCTTAGTACTTAGACAACTAGAAGGATACCCCGCGCGTTGCTGTGGAGATCGCTTTAAAATCTGCACTATATTGTAAACAAAATTTATAAGAGGTATGATACATTATGTTCACTTAAGATAATATACAAATTTCAGTTGAGTATATATTTTATATTATTAATATAAATAATTTGATGGTTTAATAAATGGATAATGTGTAGTTTACATGTAGTGATTAATGTTGGGAATATGCCCTAGAGGCAATCATGTATGATGCAATTCCCACTGTATTCATAAAGTTATTAAGTTGTCCTTGTGTTGAACATCTGATATATATCATTGAATATGTGATTCGATTGTGGAACTATATATTCATGTTGTTCATACTAAATTGTCCTTGGTCATTAAGGTTGTGCTGGACACACACCCTAGACTAATGTGAGAGTTGGCTGATGACTCGGTTCCACTTGTCATGGGCATGGTGATGCCATTCCAACGCTCACGAACTTGGCTAAAGAGTTTAGCAAGTCGGACTGACCCACATTGAGATGCAACGAGCAAGTCGTCATTTGCATGTCTCAATCAATGTAATCCTTAGACCTGAGGTTGTCGCACAATTCGAGTTGTGGATCACCGACTTAGGTTCTGTCAAACGTTGTTCTGTGACAAGGCAACTATAAAGGCAGAGTTCGGGTCGAATGAGAAGCAAGCTGCGTGATGTGGATAATCAAGATGGGATTTTGCCCCTCCGAATGAAGAGATATTCTCTGGGCCCTCTCGAGTGATATGATTCAGGAAGCATGGCCATGCGCGACTCAATTAAGTGTTAACTGTATCTGTTGACTAAGAGTTAGTCAGATGAATCACATATCACGGATCGAGAAGAGAGTCGAACTATTTAAGGGATGACGATAAATCGCCTATAGTTCGACAAGGTATATCGTGAGGCAAAAGGGACTAAGATGAATATCACATTGAAAGGTATGTCGTCATGACTCAATGGGACTTGGGAGTCGGCACGTTCTACTAGGAGCCGCTACCGATTGATCGATTGGAAGTTGGACTCCAATCGTGTCCAAGTCGCCATGAGCCTGCAGGGTCGCACACTTAAGAGCGGGAGCAAATGTATTGGTCGGGTTGGACCCGAACCGGAAATGGACTGAGTTTGTGAGTCGGACTCACAGAGGGAATGGGCCACAAGTGTTGTGAAGCCCATTACCATTCGCTATATAAAGAGGGGCGCAGTTTGCCCAGCGGGCACGTTAGTCCACTCCCATGCGTTAGGAACCCTAGCCCCACTCAGTCCAGCCGTCGCACCAGACCTAGAAGTCTGCCGTCGGAGCTCCTCCTCGTACGTATGGATACCGACAGAGGTGTTGTACGTTCAGCACTTCAACGTTCGCGGGATCGGATCGGCTGGATCGGATCGTGGACTGCACTGCCCCAACGCACTTCATCGATAATCCGCAACCGCGCGTCTAGTGGTAATCATCGTGGCCTTCTACCTCGGCTAGATCTTGGAAGTACCGCGTAGGAAATTTTTGGTTTATCTCTACGCGTCGCAACAGTGGTATCAGAGCGGTAGCTTCTGGTATTAGGCCCGAGATCCGTACATATGTGATATGTAGTTAGCGTTAGATGTGATCAAATTGCTGTTTTGGTGGTCGGTCTATGAGATAGATCGGTTTTGTACAAGGTTGATTGGATCAATCGTACTCGGGGTTAATGGATGATCTGGTTTCCGTGATCATACTGCTAAGGTCGTGAAACAACTTACCCTACCAGTCGGTTTCCGCCATCGGGGTATACCGTGACACATAAATCCAGTTGCGGTGATCGAAGATCAAAGAGTTTGATCGAATCGGAATACGGATCAGATCTGGGTAAAATCGTTTTATCCGATGAAGAAATCCATGATCGGAATGCAGATGAGATCTGCGTTTTCCAAAATCGTCGGCTTATGTTACCATATCTTCTTATGTTAAGGGAAATTATGAATTATATTATGTGGAACAAATTGAAGAATTTATTGCTTGGAAGGGTGCATACGAAATTGCCTATTTGCTTGAAAGTATTGATGATGCACCTTATAAATATGAGATTTATGCTATACTTTAATATTTCTTTGATAATTACAAGGATTGTAATTACTATATAATAGGTTATCTTAATAGATTCTCTCCCCCAAAGGGAGAGCCTAATGCCTTGCAGGAAACTATGGAATAAGAAATTGCTGAAACTGGAGGCTCTTTGGATGAAAAAGAGGAGGAGAGTGATGATCAAGAGGAGGAAGAATGGAACCCATGTCTACCTCCCAATGATAGTAACTCTTTAACTCATAATTGTGATGATCCTATTGATTCTTTTGAAATATCTCTTTTTGATGATGTTGATACTTGCTATACTTGTGACCTTGATAATACTATGAATGAAACTTGTGAGAATAATATTGCTACTGTTATTTATGATAATCCATGCTACTTGATAAATCCTATGAGAATCCTCCATTTTTTCAACTATTGATATGCTTGATAATGAGGAAGTTTGTTTAGAAAATTTATATGATAATGCTCTTGATGATGGTGCTATGTTACTTGATGTTATAAATCATAATGATACTGAAAATAGGATTTTTATAATGTGTCCTATAACTTTTATGAGTGATCAATCATCTTGTTTTTCTATTGCTAAGAGTGTGGAAAAACATGAGCTGATTTTAAATTTTGATCCCACTATTTTTGAGCTTGTTATGAATTGTGTGCTTTTAAACCATGACAAACATGCTTTATGTGATAATTATGTTGTTGAGTTTGTTCATGATGCTACTGAAAATTATTATGAGAGAAAAATATGGTTGTAGGAATTTTCATGTTACTAAAATACCTCTCTTTTTGTTGAAAGTTTTGAAGTTGCTGTTGTTCTACCTTCCCATGGTCTCCAGTTTGAGCTTCTTTTATTTATTTATTTATTTATTTATTTATTTATTTATTTATTTATAGGATTCCTATGCATAGGAAGTGGGTTAGACTTAAATTTGTTTTATACTTGCTTCTTGATGCTCTCTTTTGCTTCAATTCATACTTATTATGTGAGCATCTACTTGATTCCGCCCCTTTATGCCTAGCTGAAAGGCGTTAAAGAAAAGCGCTACCGGGAGACAATCCGTTTTATTTCTCTGTTTTCTTTCTGTTTTTCTTTGTTTTCTTTGGTGTGCTTTGCACCTGGGTGTTGTATATTTACTTAGCAACCCATCTGTATCTTTTATTTTGTGTTTTTGTTGAGCCAACTAAAGCTTCTAGTGGAAAGTTGAGCCTATATTTCGGATTTCTGCGCAGACAACAGATTTCTGCTGTCTAGTGTTAATTCCGTTTAAAATCGCAGAAAATTCAAAATGACCTGAGATTTTTTGTGCTTAATCCTGAGTTATATATGCAACTTGTATTGGTTGACCACTTTTTTATTTGAGCAACATAAGAATTTCTAAAACATCGATCTTTGGCTGCTTTTCTGTTTTGAAAGATTTCTGCCAATTATTGCATTTGCGTCTTAATCTCTTTCTTTTGGTGTTCTTTTGAGAAAAGGAGTTTTAAAAGAAGTTTTGACAGTATCTAATGTGTTTTTTATTGCTAGTCTTGTGTTGAAACTGAACCATGTGAGTTTATTATTTCGATTGCACTAACGTTGCTAATGTGGTGTGAAAGAAGTTTTCAAGGGTCAAGAGAAGAGCATTATATGATGTGATCAAGAAGAGTGAAAAGTATAAGCTTGGGGATTCCCCGGTGGTACATGATCGGAATCCAGGACCTCCGGCTTCGCCCTGTCGTAGCGCCTTAGATGTCTTTGCGAGTTTCACAACACCGGTAGATATCGTATCTATGCATAACTTGTTTTTGCAGGAAGTTGTGAATGGTATGTCTTATGTGCATGTGATGTGTGTAATCCATACATGATCTGCGTATCATGTTTCTTGTCAGCCGGCTGGAGCCTAGGTGCTGTCATTTTATTGTATTACGTCCTGTGTGTCGGATTCTCTATGTAATTTTCATTTACTAGCTAGTGTAGCTTGTTGGAGAACCCGGATGACATGCAAGTCGATGTACAAGTCGGCTACATGGAGCAAGATGGCACGTGACAAGAGTTGGCACGAGTCGACTTGCAAGCTTCGTGGAGATGGAGATCACCATGAAGAGAGCCATACCATTTCACATTATAATTGCTTTATTTGTGTTATTGTTATGTCTTTATTTACCTCTATTTAGATAGTTGGTAGATTTTTAATCCCTCAAAGAAGGTCTAGTCGGTCGCCCCGCCAGTGTTGCACCATCACAAGTCGGACATTCTTGGTAGTGGGCTCATAAAATTGAGGTGCTACCAATTCTTTCCGGTTATGTGGGTTTGAGTCAGACTCTTACAAGCAGAAGCACTTGGTAATCTAGACGAGTCCATCACAACGGTTGTGGGGCTCGGGGCGAGGTAGGTTGGGAGCCGGGGCATGTGATGCCACCCAACTAACAGGAGTCGTATTGGATACGATTGGCAAGGTGTTGCCTACCTAGATCACTTGACGGCTAGCGGTGATGCTAAAGCTCACTAGTCGGCTTGCTTATTTAGGATCTTGAATCACTTAGCAACCATCGGAGGGGTGTTGGTTCTAGTGGGAGCATAAGTATTAAAACGTTTAATATGCCTGCTCTTTTATGAATACATGTCTTAAGTGTTTTTGCATATTTTCTGTTGTAGATCAATGGCACCTAGCAACCTTCCTCAGTTGTCCACTTTTGCGTTGAGGTCAATCCTAGAGAAAGATAAGCTTAATGGAACTAATTTCACCAACTGGTACCGTAATCTAAGGATAGTCCTCAAGCATGACAAGAAAGAACATGTTCTAGAAACTCCACTTCCAGAAGAGCCAGATGACGATGCGACTGTCGCAGTCATGAATGCCAACCGTAAGACTAGAGATGAGTCTACGAAAATTAGCTGTCTTATGCTTGCACACATGGAACCGGACTTGCAGCAGCAGTTCGAGAATGTTGAGGCCTACGATATGATCGAAAGCCTCAAAAGTATGTTCCAGGCTCAGGCAAAGACCAGGAGGTATCAAGTCTCTCAAACTTTGCTGGGCTGTAAGCTGAAAGATGGCGATCCACTGAGTCCGCATGTAATCAAGATGGTAGGTTACATTCAGTCTCTGGATCGGCTGGGCGTCCCAATTAACGAAGAGTTCGCTACTGATATAATTCTGAACTCTCTTCCTAGTGCGTATGGTTCGTTCATCTCGAACTACCATATGCATGGTATGGATAAGAGTATCACTGAATTACATGGGATGCTCAAAACGGCAGAGGCTGATATCAAGAAAGGCGCCAGTCAAGTGTTGATGGTGCAGAATAAGGCTAAGTTCAAGAAGAGTTCTTGGACTAAGAAGAAGAAGGATAAGTCTGGAGGTAGCGCCCATGGCCCTGTCCAGAGTGCTTCCTCAAAGACTAAGCCTTCTCCTACAGTCGGAGCCAATTGCTTCTATTTCAAGCAGGATGGCCACTAGAAGAGGAACTGCACCAAGTATTTGGCTGACGGAGCCAAGAGTGGAGGTATGACTTCCGACTCAGGTACACTTATGTGCAATGTTATAGACATTTATCTTGCTGATGCGCCTAATAGTTCCTGGGTATATGATACCGGATCAGTTATTCACATATGCAACTCGTTGCAGGGACTGGTAAGAACTAGGAGCGTGGCAAGAGGAGAGGTTGATATTCGGGTCGGCAACAAGGCGAGAGTCGCTGCGTTGGAAGTCGTCACAATGCAACTTCATTTACCTTCAGAATTTTTAATGGAATTAAATAATTGTTATTATGTTACAGTGCTTAGTCGAAACATTATTTCCGCCTCATGTTTGATGAGACAAGGTTATGAATCGAATATTAAGAATAATGGTTGTTCTTTATATTTGAAAGATATGTTTCATGGCTTTGCACCCGTTCATAATGGGTTATTTATTTTGAATCTTGATAGTGAATCTGTCGTGGGATGATCACGGCAGACGTTACCAGGGTAACTGATCTTGGGGCAAGTCGACACAGGCGTTTGGGAGAGGGTTTAGCTCAGAGGAAAACATGATGGAATTCAATCTGGTAGCCGGCGATGAAGTCGCCGAGTCTCCGATCTCACTTTATTAACTCGATCTCTTTGTGTACAATGGATACTCGATATTCGGCGATATGATTACTACTTGGATCTCTTCAAAACTAAGCATAGGGCCGGTTTATAAAGCACCCTTCCCCCTACCTGGCTTGCCCTCCAAGGCGCAGCTTGAGTCCTACCCGAACACCGCTTACAAACCCTAGCTTTCCTTACTGCAACCCACAATCCGGGTTACGAGGCCTACAAGCCTTGGGCCTTCTAGAAGTTTCTTTATCCTTAGCCGGATCCTGCGCAGCGTCCTTTGGGCCGGGTTATACCTTGGAGTTGGCCTACCGGGTTATTATCCCCCCATCAGAATCGGTCTATAACATAAATGTTAAAAGGTTGAAACCAAATGATCTGAATATGACTTACTTTTGGCATTGTCGGCTTGGTCATATAAGTTGGAAGCGCATGAAGAAGCTCCATGATGATGGACTTCTAACTTCGTTCGACTTAGAGTCATTCGAGACATGCGAATCATGCCTACTAGGCAAAATGACCAAGACACCTTTTGCAAGGAGTTGTGAAAGGGCGTCCGACTTGTTGGAACTAATACATAGTGATGTATGTGGTCCAATCAGCATGACAACCAGAGGTGGTTATGAGTACTTCATTACCTTCACTGATGATTTGAGTAGGTATGGATATATCTATTTAATGAAACACAAGTCGGAAGCCTTTGAAAAGTTCAAGGAATTCCAGAGTAAGGTACAAAATCAACTCGGCAAGAAAATAAAGTTTCTACGGTCGGACCGTGGAGGCGAGTACATGAGCCATGAGTTTGATGACCATCTAAAGAGTTGTGAAATAGTTCCTCAACTCACTCCACCGGGTACACCGCAGAGAAACGGTGTATCGGAACGGAGAAATCGGACCCTGTTGGACATGGTACGATCAATGATGAATCAGACATATCTACCTTTATCATTTTGGGGTTATTGTCTAGAAACTGCAGCTTTCACACTAAACAGGGTACCATCAAAGTCAGTAGAGAAGACACCACATGAGATGTGGACGGGCAAAAAGCAAAGTTTGTCTTTCTTAAGATTTGGGGTTGTGAGGCATTTGTCAAGCGACTTCAGTCGGACAAGCTCACGCCCAAGTCGGATAAGTGTATTTTCGTGGGGTATCCGAGGGAAACCTTGGGGTACTACTTCTACAACCGGGAAGAGGGAAAAGTGTTGCTCGCTCGGAATGGTGTCTTCCTTGAGAAAGAGTTTCTCAGTCGGGAAGTCAGTGGGAGCACGGTGCAACTCGAAGAAATTCGAGAGGAACCAGCTAGGGGCGAGTCGGCAATGGCCTTGGAGGCTGAGCCGGTCATGGTACCTACACCGGTTACAGCACCTGCATTTCGGAGATCTGCCAGATTACAGAGTGCTCGAGATGTTTTACTGTTAGACAGTAATGAGCCGGCAACTTATTCGGAAGCGATGGTGGGATCTGATTCCGAGTCATGGCTTGGAGCCATGAGATCCGAGTTAAAGTGCATGGATGAAAACCAAGTTCGGAATTTGGTTGATCTGCCTGACGGTGCAAGACCCGTCGAGTGCAAATGGGTCTTTAAGAAGAAAATTGATATGGATGGAAATATTTCCGTCTATAAAGCACGACTTTTCGCGAAGGGGTTCCGACAGGTTCAAGGAGTTGACTACGACGAGACATTCTCGCCTGTAGCGATGCTTAAATCAATTCGGATCATGTTAGCCATAGCATCCTATTTCGACTATGAGATATGGCAGATGGATGTCAAGACGTCTTTCCTTAATGGAAATTTAACTGAGGACGTGTATATGGTACAGCCCGAAGGTTTTGTCGATCCAGCTAACGCTGACAAGGTATGCAAACTTCAAAAATCCATTTATGGGTTGAAGCAAGCATCTCGGAGTTGGAACATTCGCTTTGATGAGGTAGTCAAATCGTTTGGCTTCATCAAGAGAGATCATGATTCTTGTTTATACAAAAAGTTTAGTGGGGGCAAAGTAAACTTTCTAATCTTATATGTGGATGACATATTGCTGATTGGAAATGATGTCATGATGTTGCAAGAAACCAAAGAGTCATTGGAAAGGAGTTTCTCAATGAAGGATTGTGGTGAGGCGACTAACATATTAGGAATCAGGATCTATAGAGATAGATCAAGGCGGCTCATTGGATTGAGTCAGAGTACATATCTGGACAAAGTTTTGAAGAAATTCAAAATGGAAGAGTCCAAGAAGGGATTCTTACCGATGTCCCATGGCATATAACTTAGCAAGACTCAGTGTCCTTCGACGACTGATGAGCGAAGTCGGATGAGTGTGATCCCGTATGCTTCGGCAATCGGATCCATCATGTATTCCATGATTTGTACTAGGCCAGATGTTTCCTATGCTCTAAGTGTTACGAGCAGATACCAGGCTGACCCTGGCGAAGCCCACTGGGCAGCGGTTAAAAACATCCTTACGTACTTGAGAAATACTAAGGAAATGTTCCTAGTTTATGGAGGTGATGAGGAATTCAGTGTAAAGGGTTACACCGATGCAAGTTATCTCACCGACTCAGATGATTCTCGTTCGCAATCTGGATACGTGTTCGTGATGAACGGAGGGGCTATGAGCTGGAAGAGTTCTGTCGTGGGATAATCACGGCAGACGTTACCGGGGGTAACTTATCTTGGGGCAATTCGACTCTGGCGTTTGGGAGAGGGTTTTGCTCAGGGGAAATCATGGCGATAAACGATCTGGTAGCTGGCAATCTAGTCGCCGAGTCTCCGATCTAGGTTTATTATCTCAACTCTGGTATTACAAAGGATGCTCGAATAGCTGGTAAAACTCGTGTCTAATCTAACCCTAGGGGTCGGCTTATATAATATCCGGCCCCCATGGCCTCCTATCCAAGGCATACTCGGAGTCCTACCTGGGCACCGCTTACAAACCCTAAGTTTCCTTATCGAAACCCACAATCCGGGTTACGAGGCCTACACTCGTGTGCCTTCTAGAAACTCCTTAAGCCGGGTCTTGCGCAGCTCCCTTTGGGCCGAGTTACACCTTGACGTTAGCCTACCGGGTTATCATCCCTCCATCAGTAGGCCCCAGAATAGCTTGGGCTTCACGGGATCCTCCTTGAAGCGCATGCTATTCCCTGCAAAAATAACAGACATACAAGTTCATAAAAGGCCGGGTTAGGTTGCTTTGATAAACAGCTAGGCCTAACTCCGCAGGTGGTCCATATAACAACCCGGCTTTCTCCGAATCCATCTTCATTTTCCCGGGTCAACGCTCCGAGGAAAACACAGAAGACCCGGCTCACCTTGTTCTCTAATTAGTCCGGATATCACGGAAACGATTCGCTCTGATCTTTTCCGGATATTACGCCCACGCACTTAATCACTTATCCCAAAAAATCCGGGCGGGTATCCTTCTCCGAAAATTTTGGCTCCCGCTCACTAGCCTAGGTTTCGCCACCCGCACCTATAAATAGGTGCCCTATGGGTAACCCTAAATCAAAAAGCTCCATTTCCCCATCTCCTTTGTCTCCTTCACCCCCAACCTCTCTCAGCGCTCCTAGCTCAAGCTCAACGCCGCGCCGCCACGGAGCCCGTGGGGGAGCAGCCGGAAGCGAGCCGCCGCCGCCTGCGCTCTGCTTCCGCCCGCGCCGCGCCGCCGTCGACCACCGCCACCGCGCCCTCGAGCTGCACACCGGAGGATCCAGAAGGCCACCGCAACTGTGCCATCTGCCGCCGCCGTGCTCTGCTTCAAACCCCGCCGGTGAGTCCTCTTCCGCCATGGATTTTGCCTCCAAGCTCACTCGAACTAGGTTAGATCCAATCCGCTCTTTAGATGATTTTCTTGTTCCGCAATGATTGGGTAGTCCCCGTTCCATTCCCTCTCAACCAATGTGTACACTTGATTAATAGCATATCTCCGTTACTTGTGGTCACCAATTTTTCTGCAAATTTCTAAGTCTAGATCCAATCTGCCAAAATTCTCCGTAATTGTTCTTCGATACTCGGATAATCCACAATTTCTGGGTCTTTTAGTTACTCTTTGGTTAACCGGACAATCAACCATTTTCCGGGTCTTAATTACTTATACTCTGCACTTTTTATCTCCTGTTTTGTAGGCTACGCACATGGCACCCAAGGCCAGTAAGACTAAGGGAAAACATCCGGCGAAAGCAAGGCCGACCCAGTCCATCTCTGCCAACTGGGCAAGGTCCACCGTGACCAAGGCTAAACTAGATGAGCTCGCTGAGTCGGGCGTCCTCCCTTCCCAAGAGGAGATTCACTGGCGAGTCCCGGGTGATGAGACTCGGCCCACCCCCGGTCCTAATGAGGTAATCTGTTTTGTTGAACACGTGATCCGGGGATTTCGTCCCCCGGGTCACTCTTTTTTCCGTGAGCTACTCAGTCACTATGGCCTCCGAGTCTTTGACATAGGACCCAACTCCATGTTAAATATCACCCATTTTATCGTTCTCTGTGAATCATATCTTTGTGTCCCCCCAAATCTTGCTTTGTTTCTCGAGTTATTCCAATGCAAGCCGTGCCGCGAAAGCAGCGACGGGGCCCTCTTGGCTTGTGGCGGAGTATCGGTTCAGAGGTGGAAAAACTCATTGATGCCGACTCTGAGTCTCAACTCCCATGTCAAGCATTGGCAAAAAACCTTCTTCTACTGCCGGGACATTTCCCCACCCGGCGAAAAGAAGTTGCCGGGTTTCTCCGAGGGCCTCCTCGATCTATCCGACACTTTCAATGCTTTTGCTTCTGAGTCGGATAGGGTATCCATCCAACCCCTCTTAGCCAAACTTGCTGTCCTTTCCGCCCAAGGTCTCCTTGGGCTTAATTTCGTTAGAACTTTGGTGAATTTCCGAATCCAACCCAACTCCATCCGGCCCGAGCTGATGTCCGAGTATTCTGGGCACGTCACGGATTCGCTCCGCTATTCCTTGAGGAACTATCCGGCTGCTGATACAAACAAGATAATCAAAAGTTTCTTGACTGAGAAAGCATAAGTGATCCGGACTATAGCCGGCTTAGAGCCATATACCCGCGACCACCCGGCTCCAGCGGCAAGATCCGGCCTTGGTTCTTTTGTTCTTGTACTTTTGCCTGATGCAACTACTAACTTTCATCCTTATACCTTTATCTCAGGAAGGTAGCGCCTTCTGGAACATCGAGACTCCCCCTACCTCCGAAAACCCGGAAGAGGACGAGGAGCCAGCTGACTCAGAAGAAGGTACCATCCGGGTTTCACCCATCTTAATTTCTGCTAACTTGTCTTTCCATACTTTCTCTTTTTCCGACTGTATACTATTCTTCTCAGGAATGGAGGATAAGGAGGACAGAGAAGATAAGGAAGACCCGGAGGAGACCGAGAGTGACGAAAGCGAGGCAAAACCGGAAGCTGAAGTTGGGGCCAAGAGGAAACCCCGAGGGGTCGTATTCAAGGTTCCATATTCTTCCATGTCCTCCAAACCATATTCATTTGCTAACATGCGCGAGCTTAATCAACAATTGTCCGACTCACCATTGAAGGAGCCCCCTAAGGTCAAGCGCAGGGTAACCCGGAACTCCCCGGGTGAGGATCCCCTCAACCCGGGGATCCCTTCGTCCCTAGCCCGCCGCGCCGGTACTTCCCAATCTCATCCTTCCAATTCACCTCGAAGATATCCTTATCCCAATCACCCCCTAGCTGGACAACTCCGAGTCTCACTTTCTCAATCTTTATCAGCCTCGTCCGGATCTAGCAACGAGCTTCCAGCGGACTTCGTGGTGAATACTGGGTAAGTTGTATTTCTGGCTATCCGATATACCGGCTCTTTCGATAACCTTCACTCATTACTACTGACCATTTCTTTTACTTTCCTTAGCGTCCAGGTCACGATCAGTGGCCCGGACAACATGGATCTAGATAACCGGGAAACTGAGGATCCGGTTGATAATGTGAACGCCGCGACTGGCGGCGCTGAAGAAGAAGACCAAGGAAGAGACCCGCTAACAGACCCGGCCAGGCAGGAGGCCGAGTCTCCCAATCCATCGGATGGACCCGGGGATGACGACGTCGAGGTTGTGGGCGCGAGGATGGGTGATCCCAATCCTGACACCTAGGCAACCCGGGTATCCCCCCCGAGGTAGGAAAGGACTCCACCTCGTAGTAACCCGGCCGCCGGCTCTTCTGGTACAAAACCTGGTGATATGAGCTTTGCCGAGATGCTTGACGCTCTGCATACCCCGAGAGCTGACGAAGAAGGCATTCTAGAAGCCTTCACTACAACAAGACCCCCCCTACAGCAACGCGTCTATGTGTATCTAGATGCCTATATAAGCGTTGTTAGCGACTATACCAACGGATAAGTATCCGTTGCCTTATGGGGCGTTGCAGGAATACACTACAACGGATATACCTCCGTTGGTAACCAATGATATAATCGTTGCAGACTAGCTACAGAATTCAAACAATGGTTGTATCCGTTGGTAGAGAAATCCTACATTAATTGAAAATTCTATTTCAATTTTTTTTGGATTAAATGGTTTGACCGTTAGGGAAGATGGTTTTTTTTTCTCAGAAAGAGACCTTAGTTCATACATGACAGACCACATCGCACATTGTAGAATATGAATGTATTGTGTGATAAAGAATTCAATATTTATATTGGAATTTCCATCTCATACATGAAAATTATCCAAAAGTGTGCACAATTTACAATCTTGCATCAAAGTATCATACTCTACTTAGTCATACATATAGAGAGTAGGAGGTTTACAATCTTTGCACCAAAACATGACATTGTACCAAGTCCTATAACTGTTCTAATATTTTCCCGACATGTTCAAAGCTACTATCCGAGAACCTAAAGCCTTTCTTCTCTATGGTACCTGCAAATACAAAAAAAAGGTTTCAGTATCAAAGTGGCAAAAGACAATAAATGGTATAGTGAACTCTACTAAGTTAGCATGTAAGACATTCTTGCTATTATGTGCACTTCAAATAGCCCATCAGGCCCAACAATCATATTGGTTACCACGCAGTTGGAAACACAAAATCAAATCTGCGTAAGAAATAACCATAGCGGGATCTAAATGAATCTGTCAAACAAAAGATACAAATCCTTTGTTGAACTAGATTGTCCATCTCATAGGAGATTAAAATTATTAGTTAATTAATCAACATAATGGTCATTCGTAGTATCCCTAAACTAAAGAACTAATCTCAGAGACATAAGTAGAAGTTCATACACAATGGTGGACTGAGAAAACTGAAGTTTGTTAGGGTGGCAAACATATCTCAACTCTAAATTCTTTGAAGGAACAAATACACGTGTACTTGACAAACAAGCATGTTAAAAATATAAGGCTTAGAGAAACAACTAGCATGGATAAATGTCGTTGGAGACTTTAATTGGTTGCCATAGTGTGATTTAAATTCCAAGCTAAACGTATATCATGTCAAGCAAAAAAAAACATGAGCCTAAATCTTCTCAACTCTGATGGTAGTCATAGATTTTACAAAAAAAAATCCACAAGTAACACGAAGGAGGAATTAATACCGGTTGATAATGAAAAGGAATGAAGTACAAGTTCTATGCAGATTAGAGTCAATTATGTTCAGTGTTCTATGGTAGATTATGTACACGACACCCTCCAAAACAACCAGCAGCTAAGCAGAATATTACAGTATTAGCACATACAAGTTAAACTAAATACATTAGTATTTCTATACAAGAATACTTTGAAACTTTCCAAAATAAAATTTAAAATAGCAACATGAAAAGATTCTGCTTGAATAATGAAGCATACCTTCAGTAAACATGATGAATTCACTTGGTGGTAAATACATTGTTACCATCAGCGTTGAGAACTTTCTGAATTCGATCTTTTGTTATATTAGATTCTCTATGAGAAAAAAGTAATATTAGAAACACTATTGGAGACCATAAAAATATTGGACCAGAGGCTTGAAGATCTAGCAAAAGAAATGAGAAACAAAACGCATACTGATATGTCCAAAGATAAAAAAAAAAGAGTAATACTGAATTGCAAAACAAAAAATACACATTCCCCTGACAGATCTTCTCTGGTTACTTTGATCGGATAGAAGGACCTGAATAGTTCTTTGCATTTTTGTCTTTTAAAGGTTAAAATCAAGGCAAGCACCAAGACAAGCAGTTGTAGCACAGACGTATTTACTAGGCATTCCTTTAGGAGTAGTATTGCATGTGACATAAATAAAGAAAGACGAATACTTGCAGGTCGTGCTGCTGCTGGTTGTTGCTGCTGATACGAACCTTCACTGCTTCCTTCCCTGCCCATGAGAAAAGAAATATTGGACATGCCACTACCGCCTGACCTGCTACCTTTCGGATTTGCCTCTAGCGCCATGCCACTTTTCAAGGATACAAAAATTTCACAGAAAGTTTGTGAGCATGTGTCAAGCCTGCGCAACCAGCGGAGTATGAATTATGCAGGCTTTTACGACAGCCATCAACAAACACAAAGCGACACCTGTAATTATATGGTTTGGTGGACAACCAAATATACAGAAGCATACAAGGATTCAATGACAACAGATTTAAGAAACAACACCGTACATCAACGATATCTGGAGCTACACTTGATTGTCCACATCTTCCAAGAATTTCTCACCGGACATGGCGACTTCATGGATGCACGGCAGTAGGACACGACATCAGACTTGACCCAAACCAAGGGGAAAAGAGAGTAATCTGACAGGGGAAAAGATAAATTAGACCTTGATCTCGAACCTCTGTTTTTGTACTTGCGCCTCCGCACCACCTGTGCACAGCGCACCGACTCGCCGCCGGCCGCCGCGCCTATTCGACCAACCTCCATGCCACGCAGTAGCCAATATTGATCTTGGTTGCACGAGCGCTCCAAGGAAATAGGGGATCTCATGGTAGGAGGCAAGATGCATCACTGGTCGCCTCTGGTCACTGGCGATGGAGGCCCTGCTCCCCGACGGCCGGGACTGGAGGGTGGCGGCTAGGTTTCCCAAGGCAAGGAGTGGGACTGCATATGAGGGTGTGCGTTCGTGGCTGGGGAGTTAACACAAGGTAGACGTGCTTAGTGGGCTGGGCTAATTTACATGGGTGTACAACGGATGTAGTCTGCAACACACATATTTGTATCTACGGATTTTTTTTGCAACGAATATTTAACTCGTTGCCAAGTATGTATTGCTGTAGGGCGGTTCTTCTTGTAGTGCTTGATAGCCAAGCACGAGGTAAATTCAACTAATACTGCCCGTATATTTGTCTAGTCCCCAAGTTCCGAGTGATACTTGGAACTTTCATAGCATATCCGACTGATAGTTCTTTTTTGTCCGACTAACACTTCCTTCTGTTTCCACGCAGGCATACGTAACCCACTCTGAGGAAGTGTTGGCTAAAACCACCAAACTCCTCTAGGTGGAGACGAAGCTGCGTGAATCAGTTGAAGCTGATGCCAAGAAACTGGGGAAACTTGTGAGAAATTATAGAAAGAGATCCCATGCTACGGAGGATGAACTGACCAAGCTATCTGCCCAGATTGCCGATACTCACCGTGCTTTGATTGGTAATGATTCCCGACTCACTAATCGTAACCCGGATTTTCATTCTGATAAACACTCGGAATTCCTTATTTGCACCTTTCTGTTTTTCTGTAGGGCCGGATGATGAGATTCCGGATGAAGATGACATAGCGAAGCTGAAGACCATAAAGAGCACAATCCGGCAACTCTGTGCTGGCACCAAATGGGTTCTGCAAGCTTTGAAGTGGCCGGGTACTGGACGTGGTGGTTTGAGCACACTGCTTGATGCGTGCTCCACCATCCCCGAGTGGATCGAGCACTGGAAACGCTCGTCGTGCCGGGTTGGAGTAACCCGGGGGCTTGCTCTGGCTAAAGCGTACTTTCCCAAGCTTGAGACGGCAAAGCTCGTTGGCGGGTTTCCAGAATTCAACAATGATGGCTCCAAGTTTTCAGCCAAGAACTACAAAGCCATCCAAAAAGAGGTTCGTCACTCGGCTAGTCTGATTTCCGATAGTCTGGATGTCAGTCTGATTGTTCCACCATACGACGCTGAAGATAAGCCAATTCAGTCGGATCTTCTGAAGCCTTATGACATGCTAGCACGGTGGAAGGCGGAAGCTGCTCAAATGAGGGAAGAGGCCGCGAAGAAGAAGGCTGAGGCCGATACTGCGCCTACAACCTCTACGCCGGTTGTTCCTCCTCCCGCGCGCGCCAGTACTGCTGCTGACCCGGACGCTGCTGCCGCGAAGACCGTCGAAGAGCAGGTCAAAGACCCGGCTGCCCAGGACAACACTCAAGACTCGACCCAACAGGCCGAGTAAAGTTTCATCTACTGCCTCAAACATTTTATTCGGCCAAGGGGCCTTTAAAACAATTATTCTTTTGATAGTGCGCCTGTGCACTTTTTGATACTATCACCTCGGTTTGTAATACGTTAAAGACCTTAATCGCTTTCGTGGCCCTTTTGGTCGTTTGCATAATCTTAATATTTCCTATCTTTGAGCTTTTCATTGCTGGTTTTCTGACTTTTCGTTACTTTTTCCTACTGTGAGACTCGGTTTCCGGGTCTCGGGGGTTTTTACAAGTGGACTTTTTCCTAAGTCCCCAAGTCCCCAAGACTCGGATTTTTGGGTTTTTGAGCTGAATAGCTAGATAATTTGTTTTCTTTTTTCAAATTTCCAAGTCCCCAAGGCCCGAATTTCCGAGTCTAGGGTGTTGGATTTTTCAAAAGAACAGATTGTTTCTGCTAAGGCCCGAAACCTAGAGCTGCTTCACGTAGGTTTGAAGTTGTGCTTAATATATCTTGAGTTTCCGACTATTAACCTTGTACTCTGCATAACTTGTGGTTTAGATGACCCTTTTGACCTTCTTTTACTATAAGCCGGCTTTCGCGAGGATGATCGATGCTGCTATAACTGTATAAAGACAGGGTCAGGCAAGTCCCATTGGGCATCATGACTGATTGTAATTACACGCTAGCAAAGCATGCCACTTTTGTGCGAGTCACATCGAGCTTAAGCAAGAAAAGTCAAGAAAAGTTGGCTCTATTGTCCGGTTATAAGCTTGCAGCCGTACCTATTACAAGTAATCGGCCCTTCTAACCTAATGGCAACGTGGCCGGGTCTTTGAGTTTGCAACTGTGCTATTCAAGCAATCAGCCCCCAAGACCTAGATATATGCAATTTAATAGAAAAACTAACATATTAAGAACAACAAATAATACTTACCTGAACAAGAAATAGAAAACAACAGGAATATAAAAACTTTGACAAAACACACAGAAAAGAATATTTTGCTTAACCATCTCTTTATTGATATGAGAAAAGTTAGGTCAGCAAGCCGCCTCATTAAAAACCCTCCAGTCCTCTTAGGTACCCTGGATAGGAAAAGAGTGCGTCTGAAACCTGCTGCCTGTTACATCGTGTAATTCCACTTGTGAATCTAGTCTATTCTAGGTGTAGTAGGGACGCAGTTGAGCCACGTTCCATGGTCTTTCTCTTTCTTGCATAGATGAAGTTGTATGAGCGGTGTCATTGGCAGTAGCCGACTCTTCCCTTGCATCTACCAAGTAATACGATCCATTGTGCAGATTCCGGCTTATGATAAACGGTCCTTCCCATGGTGGGGATAACTTGTGTTTTCCTTCCTTTGACTGTACCAGGCGCAGAACCAGGTCCCCTTCCTGGAAGACCCGGGTTTTAACCCGCCGGCTATGATATCTCCTCAGATCCTGCTGATATATGGCTGATCTCTCCAAAGCTTGTTCCCTGTGTTCTTCTAGCATATCCATGGCGTCCTGCCGGGTCTTCTCGTTCTCCACCTCGACGTAAGCTGACACTCGAGGCGAATCATGAATGATATCACTCGGCAATACTGCTTCTGCACCATAATCCATAAAGAACGGTGTCATCTGAGTAGATCTGTTAGGTGTGGTGTTAATCCCCCAAACCACTGATGGTAACTCCTCAACCCATGCGCCAGCAGCTCTGATGCACGGGACTCGCAGCCGTGGTTTTAATCCACGAAGTAACTCCTGATTTGCCCTTTCCACTTGTCCATTAGCTTGTGGATGGGCTACTGAAGCTATGTCAAGCCGGATTCCATTGTTCCCACAGAATTTCTCCATCTCACCAAGGGACATGTTAGTTCCATTATCTGTTATTATGCTGTGAGGATACCCGAACCTGTAGATGATTCTTTTTAAGAACTTGACTGCCGTGATTGCTTCGCAATTGGTGACTGGCATAACTTCCACCCAGTTGGTAAATTTATCAATGGCCACCAAGAGATGGGTCTTTTTGCAAGGTGACATGTGGAAGGGGCCCACCATGTCCATGCCCCAAACAGCGAACGGCCAGGTTAAAGGAATTGTTTGCAACTCCATAACCGGCACATGGATTTGGCGAGCGTACCTTTGACATCCATCACACCTTGCCACCAAGCGTTCCGCGTCTGGCCGTCTGCTAAGGCTGTGAGCCAGAAGAAACCGTGCCGGTATGCTTTAGCCACAAGGGATCTTGTGGATGCGTGATGTCCACAGTCGCCTTCATGGATCTCTTTCAGGATCTGCCGTCCTTCTTCTTGTGCTACACAGCGCAAAAATACTCCTGCAACACTCCTTTTGTATAACTCGCCATTGATGATAGAATAGCCCTTTGCTCGTCTCAAAATTTTCCTTGCCAAAACTTCCTGTTGTGGTAAGTCGCCCCATGATAGGTAAGCCAGAAACGGCTCTGTCCACTCGGGGACAGCACGTATTGTGGCCACGAGCTCCAAATCCGGGTCTTGGTTAGCCACCTCTTCCTCAGACTCGGTTTTGACTGATGGCCGCCATAGCTCGTCCAGGAAAACATTGGGTGGAACCGGCTCTCTGCGCGAGCCGAGTCTTGCGAGTGCATCTGCTGCCTTGTTCTTTCGCCTATCGATATGCTCCACCTCGTACCCGGAAAAACACCCGGCAACCCTGTCCACCTCCCTACGATATGCTGCCATAGTTGCATCCTTCCTATCCCAGGTTCCTGAGACCTGCTGTACCACAAGATCCGAATCCCCATAGCATCGTATCCGCCTGATGTTCATCTCCTTGGCTATTCTCAAACCGTGCAATAATGCCTCATACTCGGCCACGTTGTTTGAGCAATCGAAGTGAATTTGCAACACATAGCTCAGTTTATCTCCTTTAGGTGATGTAAGTACCACTCCAGCTACTGATCCCTCGTATTGCTTGGAACCATCAAAGTGCATTACCCAAGACTCAGAACTTGGTGTCATTGTGGGCATGCTAGTGTGAGTCCAATCATTAATGAAATCAACTAAAGCTTGAGACTTGATTGCTGACCTGGGCTCGTAGTTAATGTGATAATCTCCCATCTCGATGGCCCACTTGGCTATTCTACCTGTTGCATCCGAGTTTGAACGAATAAACTCCACGAGTGCTTCTGCCTGCTGATTGTCCAGGTTAGATCCTATGGCAAATTGCTTTGAGGGGTCACCCTCGACAAAAGCCACCATCTTGGTATCTTGTGCTGCTTTGAAATTTGCTCTCTCATCCTCCGTATTCGGCCTTTTTAACGCTGTTCTGTCATCCGGGTCTACTTGAGACCGATAATACTTGAGCTCTTCCTTTCTGCAAGCTTGTTCTGCCATTGCCGCGTCTCCTTCGTCACACTCAGCCGCTATAACCCGGCTCCCATGGATGGTGATGCTCTGCTTGGGACCCGGGATTTTCAGCTGTAGGTATACGTAACACGGCCTGGCCATGAACTTGGCATAAGCCGGCCTTTCAAATAGCGCGTGATAAGGGCTGCGCAACTTTACCACTTCAAACGTGAGCCACTCCACCCGGAAATTATCCTTTGATTCTCCAAAAGCAACCTCCAAGGTAATCTTTCCCTCAGGGCACGCCGAGTGACCCGGCACAATCCCATGAAAAACTGTTGAACTTTTCTGCAGCTGAGACTCCTTGAGACCCATGCGTAAGAAAGTTTCCCAATATAGCATGTTGATGCTGCTTCCGCCGTCCATTAAGACCTTTTTCAGCTCATAACCATTAACCTGTGGCGCGACCACCAATGCTAGGACGCCCGGGTGTTCTATTCTTTCCGGGTGATCCCTTCTGCTCCATGTCACCTCTTGATCCGACCACCTCAGGTATCTCGGAACAGCCGATGAAACCGAGTTTACTGCCTTTTTCAGTATCTTTCTATCCTTGTTGGAAGTTCCCGTGGTGTGAACATGGTACTGGCCCAATTGCTTGGGGTTGGCCTGGAAACCTCCAGCCCCTCCCTGATTGTTACCCGGATTACCGCCTCCTGGGTTGCCTGCTGGGGGTGGGCCGTTGCCCGGGTTACCACCCGGACCCGGTCCTGCTCCCCGGCATGCGCCTCGTATTGCTTTCTGTATTTCCTCGTTCTTCCATCTTTGTAAATCTACGCATTGTTCCAGTGAATGATTTTCCGGCCTGCCGTTCCTGCTGTGGTGCGGACAGGGCATCCTGAAGGCCCCTATATGGTTAGCCGGCCTTGGCGGTCCTTGGTAATTTCCACCATTAAAGTTTCCTCTGTTGAAATTTCCTTCTGCCCTGGGTCTTGCAACCCGGCTTCTGTGTTGGCGACAAACTCGGAATTTTCCTCGTACGGGCGCTTATTCTGGTTGTTTCCATTATTTCCTCCATTGTTACCCGGCGCAGATCCATTGCCGGGTCTTCCACTATTGTTTGCGTTGGCTTTGGTTTTCTTGTCATCAACGTCCTCCTCCGTTGTATCCGTAGCAGCGTGCTTGTTGCACGCGTCCATCAACTCTCCCAGTGTAACCTCTGAAGCATTCCGACTAGATTTCATGTGTGTTAGCTTTTGCACTAAGGGTATATACTTGCATGTCTTTGTCATAGCTTGTAGCGCATCCTTTGGCTGAATATCCGTGGATGAGTGAAGTATCTCCATAACCCGGCGCACCCAACTGCGCGCCGATTCTCCCTTCTTCTGGATGCATCGTTCTAGATCATCGATTGTGAATAACTTCCTGCACGTCCCATGGAAGTGCTTGACAAACACAACTTTCAGCTCATCCCACGAATTGATAGATTTTTCCGGTAAATTGTTGAACCATAACTTTGCTGCTCCCTCTGACATCATTAAGTACATGAACTTGGCTTGAAGATTTTCAGACGCGTTGCGAATCGACATGGCCATCTCATAACTGCTCAACCAGGTTTCTGGATCCATAGTCGGCTCATAGTTTACCACTTTACCCGGTTCCTTGAACTTATCCGGGTAGGGCTCGGCTCTGATGGCGTCCGATAAACACTTGGGTCCTGCTAAAACCGCCGGTACTGGCCTTACCCGGGAAACATGTGACCCGGCAACGGGTGGGGCGGGGGGTGCAACCGCTACCGGCCCTCGTACCGCAGACCCGGCTGCTGCGCGCCTGGCTCTAGAACTGTCCACGATAGACTGCGTGGCGGATACTGCAGGTGTTGCTGGTCTACGGGGAGGAGGCGGCATTTGCTGCTGCTCTGCCCTCCGCCGTGCTGAGCTTGTCTGGATATTACCGGTGTTTCCGTTATGCCGGCTTATATACGGCGTTCCATGCATTCCGCTCCTATTATCCGGGTAATTGACTTGCTGAGCCACTGCCGTGCGCAATAAATCTATCGCCCGCCGGGTCTCCTCCGCATGGGGTGACTCTCTTACGGGGATTCGATCCAATGCCAACGTCGCTGCATATACATTATCCATGGGGTTGTTGAAGTGACCTGGTGGCGTACGAAATCGTGATGGTGGTGGTGGTGGTGCTGTATTGCCAGCAGCAACCCCTGTCTGCAACGTGGGTAACCCGGCATGTACATTTGCCGGCTGTCCCCCACCAGTCGCGGGCTGATGTACAGTCTCCTGATTCACAGCCGGAATTGGTTGATCTTGGGGTGTGACGAATAGCGTGGCCGGGTTTAGAACTCCACCCGTTGCCGGTAGTCTAGTTTGGAATCTCTGATGCATCCTAGTCGTCTCAACCCGGAGCCGGTTCTCCAATGCTTCTAGCTCACGTTGGCGCGTGGCTACTCCTTGCTTCTCTGCTTCCACATCTCTCCTTTGCTGCTCCAATGCACGGCGTGCTACATCCAGATCCCTAGCGCGTGCCGCGGCGTTTTCCGGGGTTATCACGGTAGCTAGCACCGTGGGATCCAAGATTAGATTGTTACTGAACAGAGCCGGGTGTTGTGGGTTTGAAGGACCCGCCCCTGGTGTCCTGTTCGCCATGAACCCAAACATATTCGCCTGCAACTCGCTATCCGCCGCTCGGCTGGTGACCGAAGCCGATTCTCCGTCGACCCGGGTCAGAACCGGGTTTCCGTCAACCGGATTTTGCTGCTGGGCCAGCGCTCGCACCGCTCCAACCGCGGACGTAGTCACGTCTCCCTGATTGAGATTGGTTGCAGTGGCCGTGTAGACCGCGACCTGGCGCGCGATGCCTGGTGAAGACTCGTATTCCTCCTCATCACAGCTATCCTCCTCGTACCGGTCCTCCAGCAAGTGCAGGATAGACTCGGTATCATCTTCTCTCATGACCCGGCCACGCGGGGTCCATGCCGGCTCCTCCGTCTGTTCCCTCTTCGTGTTGGGCTCTTCTATCGGACCCACCGTTTCGACCGATTCTTCTCCATCCGACTGAACGTAGGTTGCTTCTCCTGACACAGAATCACATCCAAAATCGTCGGGGATTGAACCAGACGTACATACCATGCCGATGAAGACGTTGACCCGGCCTATTGTGACGACAGATCCGGATTCGAGCAGATCCGACTCTGGTCCCCAGCCAAAATCGTCCACCATCTTCTCTCCTTCGGGGTCGGTGTAGATCTTGCCGACGACGAGGTTCTTCATGTTCTCCCGAGCTTCTCCCGTGATGTAAACACCTTTGTACGCAGGCCCACGGTGGGCGCCAACTGTCGTGGGATAATCACGGCAGACGTTACCGGGGGTAACTTATCTTGGGGCAATTCGATTCTGGCGTTTGGGAGAGGGTTTTGCTCAGGGGAAATCATGGCGATAAACGATCTGGTAGCCGGCAATCTAGTCGCCGAGTCTCCGATCTAGGTTTATTATCTCAACTCTGGTATTACAGAGGATGCTCGAATAGCTGGTAAAACTCGTGTCTAATCTAACCCTAGGGGTCGGCTTATATAATATCCGGCCCCCATGGCCTCCTATCCAAGGCATACTCGGAGTCCTACCTGGGCACCGCTTACAAACCCTAAGTTTCCTTATCGATACCCACAATCCGGGTTACGAGGCCTACACTCTTGGGCCTTCTAGAAACTCCTTAAGCCAGGTCTTGCGCAGCTCCCTTTGGGCCGAGTTACACCTTGACATTAGCCTACCGGGTTATCATCCCTCCATCAATTTCCAAGCAAGATACGGTGTCTGCATCTACAACAGAGGCTGAGTATATTGTTGCCTCAGAGGCGGCAAAGGAAGTTGTTTGGATCAGGAACCTCCTGATAGATCTTGGTGTGGTTCAGGGTGCGTCCAATCCTTTGGACGTATATTGTGACAACAATGGTGCTATCGCACAAGCCAAGGAACCTAGACAACACCAGAAGAACAAACATATACTCATGCGGTACCACCTCATTCGCCAGTTTGTCGAACAAGGTGATATCAAGTTATGCAAAGTACACACGGATGCAAACATTGCAGATCCGTTGACAAAGGCGCTACCACAGCCTAAGCATGAGGCGCACACGAGAGGTATGGGCATTAGATGCCTAGGCATATGATGCTAGGTTGATTGACTCTAGTGCAAGTGGGAGACTGTTGGGAATATGCCCTAGAGGCAATCATGTATGATGTAATTCCCACTGTATTCATAAAGTTATTAAGTTGTCCTTGTGTTGAACATCTGATATATATCATTGAATATGTGATTCGATTGTGGAACTATATATTCATGTTGTTCATACTAAATTGTCCTTGGTCATTAAGGTTGTGTTGGACACACACCCTAGACTAATGTGAGAGTTGGCTGATGACTCGGTTCCACTTGTCATGGGCATAGTGATGCCATTCCAACGCTCACGAACTTGGCTAAAGAGTTTAGCAAGTCGGACTGACCCACATTGAGATGCAACGAGCAAGTCGGCATTTGCATGTCTCAATCAATGTAATCCTTAGACCTGAGGTTGTCGCACAATCCGAATTGTGGATCACCGACTTAGGTTCTGTCAAACGTTGTTCTGTGACAAGGCAACTATAAAGGCAGAGTTTGGGTCGAATGAGAAGCAAGCTGCGTGATGTGGATAATCAAGATGGGATTTTTCCCCTCCGAATGGAGAGATATTCTCTGGGCCCTCTCGAGTGATATGATTCAGGAAGCATGGCCATGCGCGACTCAGTTAAGTGTTAACTGTATCTGTTGACTAAGAGTTAGTCAGATGAATCACATATCACGGATCGAGAAGAGAGTCGAACTATTTAAGGGATGACGATAAATCGCCTATAGTTCGACAAGGTATATCGTGAGGCAAAAGAGACTAAGATGAATATCACATTGAAAGGTATGTCGTCATGACTCAATGGGACTTGGGAGTCGGCACGTTCTGCTAGGAGCCGCTACCGACTGATCGATTGGGAGTTGGACTCCAATCGTGTCCAAGTCGCCATGAGCCTGCAGGGTCGCACACTTAAGAGCGGGAGCAAATGTATTGGTCGGGTTGGACCCGAACCGGAAATGGACTGAGTTTGTGAGTCGGACTCACAGATGGAATGGGCCACAAGTGTTGTGAAACCCATTACCATTCGCTATATAAAGAGGGGCGCAGTTTGCCCAGCGGGCACGTTAGTCCACTCCCATGCGTTAGGAACCCTAGCCCCACTCAGTTCAGCCGTCGCACCAGACCTAGCAGTCTGCCGTCGGAGCTCCTCCTCGTACGTGTGGATACCGACAGAGGTGTTGTACGTTCAGCACTTCGACGTTCGCGGGATCGGATCGGCTGGATCGGATCGTGGACTGCACTGCCCCAACGCGCTTCATCGATAATCCGCAACCGCGCGTCTAGTGGTAATCATCGTGGCCTTCTACCTCGGCTAGATCTTGGAAGTACCGCGTAGGAAATTTTTCGTTTATCTCTACGCGTTCCAACAATTAATAAATATAAGTAGAGATGACATGGACAATTGATTGGCTAGAAAAATGGATGATGTGGATAGCTTGCATGTTGAGATAGAAAAATCATTAATACATGTTAATGGGGTTTTGCTTTATAAGAAGTACTAGAAGATACCCCGCGCGTTACAACGTGATCTATTTAGGAACTATAAAATTTTTCATATGCATCATTTCGATACAGAGGACGGGATCTCAACGTTCTTTTCTAAAAGCACATGTATGACACGTTATTTTGTCTAAAGAAACATGAAAAAATCAGTTGATCTCGAGATAGTAAACTTTAATATACATGTGATGAATATGTATCATAAATTATTAATTTGAACAATTGAATGCTTTAATAAATGGATGATGGGTAGCTTGTATGATTAATAAATATTAGTGGAGATGACATGGACAATTGATTGGCTAATAGGACGGATGACGTGGATAGAAAAATAATTAATGCAAGTTAGTGAGGTTTTGCTTTATAAGAAGTATAGATAGATAGATGTGTTGTCTAGAATAAATACATAAATAGAACTAATGCATTATGACAGCATATTGGTTGACAAATCTGTTCATATCAAGTTCATGTTTCCAGTTTTACTAACTATTTCAATTTAGTAGTAAAAAACTGGACCAAACTAGGAAAGACCTGAGAGAAAGTAGGGACAGTATTCAGCACAAAAAACTTTGAATCATCATTCTGTTGCAGCCAGGGTCAACTATCATTAGCAGGCATGGACAAATTCAGAAACAAGCACCAGTAGATATTAAATTAGGCGGATTGCGAGAATGCAAATTATTCAAGCATGCACGTAGAAAGGCATGTAGCAAACGGGTAGTGTTCTATATGGTTGCGTCAATAGCGATAAAACCACACAAATGCAATGGAATCCATGCATAAATGGTAGGTAGGTCTGGTTATCAAAATAAGCATACGGCCTCCTTCCAGCGCATGCTGCACACAAAGGCTAACTAGCTTGGGTTGTCGGACCCAAGTGCTTCAGCATAAGGCATTCAATGGCAATGAGGGCCAGCAGAGCTATCCGAGCCTGTAGAGCCCGCCGTCATTGACGAAGTGGCCGTCCATGTAGAAGGCAGCATTAGGTGGGTGGTAGCCATCCATCATCACGAACTGCAGCTCGTCTGACGGCTTCCAGTGGCGCTTCCTCTGGTTGATGAACCAGTTGTTGATCTGCTTCAGGTCGAGGCCTGTCGACTCGGCCAGCATCACCTTCTGGCTTTCCTGTTAGATGATGTAAATGGTTAAGTTGTGAAACTAGATGGCAACTTTGTAAATCCCTATTTATCGGTGCTGCACATGATCATAGCATATAAGTGACAAGACAAATAGAAACTTCCTGCAATATGGTGCATATAAGATTCTACAACAGAAAGAATATGCTTTCATTCAAAGGCAAGTTCTAAAAAATGCTCAGAATATGCAAACTAGGGGTTGATTTGCATACCGAGGGGTAAGGCCATTTGTAGTGCATCTCCCACCAGCTGAGGAGCTGCTGACGAGCATCCTTGGGAAGCTTCCCTTTCTTCTTCTTCTTTGACAGCTCTTGCTTGAGGGAGCTCAGATACCCACTGTACTTCTTCAGGAGATGGTGCTTGAGCTCCTGATCCACGCCATGCGCATCAATCTCAGGAAGCTCTGTCTCTCCACCACTGCCTCCTTGATCTTCCTCAGAAGAACCTTAATTTACACATGAAAGGAAATTTGTTAGTAATGTAGGATGCAAAGTATTGTATCACTTCAACATAGTGAGATCAATGTATATTTTAGATACAGGCTTTAGAAATATGTAACAAAGAATGGAGCCAGATTGATAGTTGTGCACAATACTAGACTTAAGAGATTAAAAAAAAATTGAATGAAACGGAGAACGATACGACATATTTAGTAAAAAATTAACTAGCCACTGCACATGTGAAAAATGAAATAAGGAACTTAGTCCTGGGGAATTAGTAAGTTACATTTTTATCTGTAAGAAAATATCTAGTGGAAACTACTTTAGGGTAGAAACCAGTAAAAACAACGCCAAAAAATAAAGTTTTTAAATATAAATAAAATATGTTGACGAAGTCATGTTATATACACATGTAAATTTTAGACTTTAAAAATAATTATTGGTCGGTATGAAGAACCAAATTTATAGATGGATACTAGCAAAACAGTAGGTGCTTCCACTCATTGCTGAATTTGTCTTTTACAAATTACGTGAGTGAATATTAGCTCAAACTTATTTGTCATGTTCTTGAACAAGCTCTATCATACCCTCTTTTTCTGAGAATTTTTTGAAACTTAAGTTGCGGTTTTCAATATGTGGTCTCTCCTGGATACAATATATTGTACTTAACAATGTTAGGATTATTTTGTATGCTTATGGGATATTCATGTGCATTTACTCAATATGTATGTAATAATTTCTAATGTGTGTTGTGGATTAATCTCTAAATATAAACCTACATCTTAGATTTGAAGAAATAAGTTTATAAGTCTGAAGTTCAACAGATAAATTTGGAAGAGAACCATCACATATACATCTGGTTTCTTTATGAAAACATTTAAAAGTGTCATTTATAAGAGTTGCACAAAAAATCCATATGGATTTTTGAGTTCAAATTTATTCTAACTTTGCAATCATGTTTAAATAAAACTAGTTTACAACAGATTGACAAACATCATTTGACATTCGAACCATCAAGCATCATGTAGACCACACTAGAAAATGTATATTTTCGTCTCAAATTTTATGAAATAATTTTACAAGTTGAAGTTCAACAAATAGGGTTGGAAGAGAGGATGACCACTTACAAATATTTTAAAGATTTTTTTTAAAAAAGCTTGTCAATTCCAAGAGTTGCCTTAAAAAAAACAGTGTTCAAGTTTATTCTAACTTTTAAATAATTTTAGGATAAACTATTTCAAACAGTTTGTCAAATGTGAGTTGATATTCGTATGGACATTACTAAAAATATATTCATCTTAAGTTTTAAGGAAAAACATTATGCCATATAAGTTCAACAGATACAGTTGGAAGAGAGGATCACCACATATGGAACAAATTTCTTTATAAAATATTTTACACTGTCATTTCTAAGAGTTGCTCCATTAGAGTAATGAAATAAAGAAGGAAAAGGTTAAAGTATTTTTCTTCATTTTTAACCATTTTATTTGTGCCAGAAAGCATCGGTTATGCTTAAATAATTAGTGGATTACAAAAGGTCAGTCAAAGATATGCTTACTTCCTTCTTCTTTTTTCTCAAATAGAGTATTTGTCTCAATGATAGATTACTTCACCAAAAATATAGGTCGTTATCCGGATCTAGTTGAAACAGAACAATGGGCCACCACTTCGGAAACTACTACCAACTTATATGCAGATTCACTATCCATACACTTTGAGTCCAAAGTTGTCGTGACGGGTGACTGTTTTGTGGTCAAACTTACTTATTCGTGCAGTCAACCTTAAGAACTTACCTATGATATGGCAGATTATATGGATTGACCAAAATGCCAGACGAAAATAATGTCATAAATTTGAGATCAAGACAATTTTCATTACATATGACTTGTATGCGTCTATAATCTTTTACTACTTGTCATTACAAAGAGAACATGTTGTCCAATACATATATTTTAAGTACATGTCCATATATCACCTTACAATGAGATTGCCGCGTTGTTTCTAGTATCATTTATTTCCAGATTGTGATATGTTGGTGCATGGGATATCACTTGTGTTAGGTAACTTTTGTTTAGCACGTTTTTGTGTTCAGACACAGTCAATGTCTTATATGCATTGTACTATACTGGACCAATTAGGAACTAAGGATACATGACTTAGAGAAAGCATGTTTAGTTGCTAAAACGAAATAGAAAAATTATTATTATTTCAAAAAATGCTAAAAGTATCCGTGTACAGGTAAGATGCTAAGCGAGCTTAAAACCATGTCTACTAGACTATTAGCTTTTAAGCTCATATTAGATTATTAGTTTCTAATCTGTTTGCACAAATAAAGCTATTTTTTTATCAGTGCTTTAGGTTCTTCCATTTTTTTAATGAAAATATGTCTTTTAAAAAATGTGGCCCTTCATACGAAGTAGTCTTATTCCTGCATAGGAACAAAAGTATACGGTCAGAGAGTATTGATCACAACTAGTGGCAGAAAGTGCTAATAATACTTCCGTACACAGGATTGCACCCTGGAGCAGTAATTAGGATACAGTATTACTTTGCATTATTATTCAACAGAACAACATCTAGGCAGAACGCCCTGGGCATAAAGTTATTACTGCAGAAAGTGTTACCAAACAACCCAACCTTTCAACCAAACTGGAAGAACAAATATTTAGCACCTCATATATACATGCATGCGTTATGAAAGAAATGAAGGGAGTGGAGTATAATTAAGTGGACGTGTTGTACAGAACATTGGCATATGGTATTGTATGTAGTGGTAAAGCATGAAGCTTGTTAAGCTAAGAACAGAAGCAAACGACTATGGATTTACGAGTAGGAACCTAAGGCTGAGTTACGCAAATACTAACACTTTGGGATGGAAATTGAGATCTCTCAAAAAAAAAAAAAACTTGAGATCTTAGAAAACACTGGAACCATGCATGAGATGCAGATGACTACATGAACGATTTGATAATGACATGCAGATGAAAGTATCAAATCGTCAAGTCATGCATGTTTTTTTCCAGCTGCAATGTCTTTTCCAGTGACGTCCCAATGCAAACTCAGGCAGCTTCTTTACCCATTTGTTTTCTTTTGGTTGCTTTTTACTACCAGGCAAGTTTCAGTATCTCTTTTGGCCTTACCTCAAGACAAACGGAAACTCGTGATATCTGTGTCCCCTGCTTTTGCATGCCTTGAAAGAATGCATGCAACGAAGAATCTTGGAGTACAGGTGCAACATCAATCAGAAAAAAGCATTGTTGTTTTCTGCTCAACTCAAACTTCTTCATTTATTATTAACGAGATATAGTGGCGTACTTAGGGAATCATTTTGGGCTTGTTTGGTGAGTTATTACTCGTGACATTAGACCACTAAGAAGTTACATATGTTTCATTTGAAAAAAACTGAAAAGAAAAAGAGAACACATGTAGAGATGTAGTCTACCAAGAGGTATAGGACAGAGAACAATTGAACTGGAGAAGAAATGTGAGTTGACGTCTGAAAAATGCAGACCGGGTTGAACTTGGACTTGCCTCGAAAAGCATCCAATGTATCTTGACCGCCATAATTTATGAGAGAGAATGCTGTCACAAAATACAGCAGCATATCCAGTACTAGTACTCTAGCTATACTGCTACTCTAGATATCATATAGCATGGATAAAATATTTGGCCAAATAGTTCTGCATAGATTGCTGGAGATCTCACATCAAATAATGGGGCTGCTTAACTGTTTCTATGGTTCTCGAGGCACACGGACCAGTCTGTCAGTCAAGGCCACTGCACTGGTCAGAACACACAAAGAACTAAAGCCAGCCTCCTATGCTTATTTACTCATCTGTCTACCTATGAATCTATGTCAAATTATTTGTTTGAACACTTCATTTTTTTTCGCCAGAGACTATGATGGTTATCAGAAACATTAAGGCACTATTGATCTACCACATCAGATGGCAGCTAGCTAGTTTCATCCCTGGACGACATGCTCCAATAATGAAGAGATCGTGCGGCGCCAGTGCAGGTGCAGCCCTGACCCAAGTGAAAACTACCGAAGCATTGAACAGCTGTGTAGTACTAGGCCTCGTGATAGGTGATTAGAAAGGCCCCTGGCATAGGCATCGTCGTCGCCTCGACACACCTGAGATGCGTATGCATCACATTTTAAAATGTGCAAAGACTGTGAGCACATCTGGCCCTGTATCTGGAAGACCACAACCCAGAGCAAGAGATTCTAGGACAAGAGGTAACTACATAGATTTCTTGAGGGAGGGGAGAAAGATGACAAGAATGTTGTTCTGGCTTGCGTGACAGATGGGGGATGAGATGAGATGAGCCTGCTCTCTCCCCCACTCCCATTAGCACAACATGTGTGTGCATGTACTTGCTCCACTGACATACGGCAGTGAGCCTCCTCGGCCTTGCACTGTTGGGTTGCACAGTGCCACCTCCGGCCCTTCCCCAAAACCCTAGAAGAAGAAGGCTGGGTTTCCATCATGGGGAAAAGATGGCCGAAGCAAGAACCACACAGAGTCACATGCGCATGTTCCTCCAGAAAGGGAATCGACCATATTATCCTAAGGAGACCCACACCAACTCATGGATCTAGAAGAATTAACAAAATTTCTGCAGTTGGTGATTACTGGGAAAGCTAGGGATGAGACGGTGGGAATTAAGGGGGAGCAAAAAAATCAGATGTAGCTCAGCCATTGATGTGTGCATGTGTGAGGGGAGGCCTTTCTATTCCTTTCCAGCAGAAGAAAAGATCCATGGATGCCCAGATCGAAGAATCTCACGTATATATGCTCCTTCCGGAATGGAAAGAGCGGCCAACCGGGAGAAAGAATCTTTTGTGGAAAACCCTGATCAGGAATGCCGCGACGTACACTAGAACATCAAGAGCGCAGACAAGCAAGCAGCCCATTCGTGCGCACAGTTCTGCACATGCATTCACAATCATAAGATGGACGAGAAAACGATAGCTATGGATATATTTTTTCCTTCACGGGGCCAAAAAAAAAAAATTGCATTTTTTTGCGGTACTATATGCAAGCAATAAATTAAGATGGGACAAGAGGAAGGTGGGGCGGAGATCACGGTCGAAAACATGCAGGAATAGCAAATAGGAAGCAATAGGCATGGATGGATTGTGCACCGATGATGGGTTTCCTTACCGGAAGAAAGGATATTGCGCAGCGATCTGCCGGAGATGGAGAGGGAGTTGATCTGCGTCTCCACCCTCCTCAGGAACTCCATGGCCTCCTGCAGCGGCCGGGTCAGCTCCTCCCGGTACTTCACCAGCATCTCATGGTACGCCTCCTGGATCACGAGCACAAAAACGAACGAGACAGGGTCATCACTGATAAGTAGTAAGCGCAACCCAAAGAACTCCCAATTAATAAAAATGTTTGTTCCAAGATCGGTGAGCGAGCTCACCATGAACTGATCCAGCTCAGGCTCCGTCGCGGTGCCGAGGCTGCCGAGGGCCGTGCGCTGCCGCAGCTCCAGGTCCTGCGCCACCGCCGCCAGCCTCGCTGACACCTCCGGCGGCGCTCCCACCTACAAACAACCACGGGCGCTCAGCAGAAGTGCTCCATTTACCAATAATAAAAACCACTTGATGTACTGTAGCCGAACTAGTAGCTGCTATGTGAAGGCAAGAAAGCATGCATGCTTCATGTTTGACATAAGATGTAGAAGAGAAACTTCTTGTGCAGAAGCAGCAGTGCTACTGTTAGTGTTGCTAGCAGCGCTAGAACTATGACTTGCCTTTTGGCAGTCGAGGTAGGCGGCGAGGAGGGAGGAGTAGTGGGGGTGGGAGATGATCTTGGCCTTGATGGCCTCGACGTCCGCGGCGTAGGACGACGACGAGGGCTCTTTGGCCGCCTTGGCGCACGCCTCCAGGAGGCTGCCGTTGGCCAGCTGCAGCACCGGGTTGCCGCCGCCGTGGTTGCCACCGGACGGCGCCGTGTTCAAGGAGAGCGGGCTGTGCGCCAGATAGCCGCCAGACGGCGGAGGCGGTGCGATGACGGCGCTGAGCGGCGAGGAACCCCATGGGAGATGGTTGTGGTGGTGCTGGTGGGCGTGGCCGCTGGCTCCAAGCCCGAAGTGCTGGGCGATGTCCTCCATGGGAGAGAAGGAAGGGGTTGTTATCTCCAGTGATGTCGTGGTGCAGCGATCGAGCTCTCCCGGCCGCACTCTCCCCGAACTCCTGCGCAAAAGGAGACGGATTGAGGTTGAGGTGAAGTTCTTGGGCGGAGAGAAAGAGGAAAAGGGTTTGGGGGAGGAGAAGGGCACCCGCCTGCCTTACCTTGCCTTGAGCTAGCCTTTTCTCTCTCGCAGTCCCTCTCTCTCTCTCTCTTAAGTTATCATTAGAGAGAAGGAGATGGGGAGGGAGAGGAAAAGCTGGGAGGCCAATACAGTACGCATCTGCCTTTGGAGAGAGACAGTGTAGTGTAGGGTGGGGCTTTCTTTTTCAGGTCAAATCAGAGCCTTGGAGTGGCTTTGTAGGGAATTTCTGTAGCTCGCCAGTGGAGACGAAGCTGGATTTGTTTTCTTTTCTTTCTGCGGAGAAGGATTTGCTTCTGAAAACAAATTTTACGCAGCTACCGCCAGCGCCGCTAGATTAGCCGTGGTGCTCCAGCCAGGAATCCAGGATACGCTACACCAAAGAGGCCCTTAATCGTATCTGGATAGGATAGGCATACGGTGCTTGACATGAAGAGATACTAGAAGGATACCCCGCGCGTTGCGGCGGGATCCCTTATAGCAAATGACATGTGTGCTTTTTGATGCAAAGGCCAAGGGTCTAAACCTTCTTTTGGAAAAAAAAAACAGCATGATACATTATATAGTATAAAGAAATATGAAAAAACGGTTGATTATACTCGAGATACTAAATTTATAGGCACGTGATGCGTATTATAAACTATTGGTTTGAAAAATGGATGGTTTAAGGAATGTATGATATGTAGCTTGCATAAATCAATAAACTGAAAAATGGATGGTTGAAAAAAATGTATGATATGTAGCTTGCATGTAATAATTAATAAATATTAGAGGAGATGACATGTACAATTGATTGGTTAAGAGGATGGATGATGTGGATAGCTTGCATGTTGAGATAGAAAAATAATCAATGCATGTTAGTGGGATTTTGCTTTATAAGAAGTATAGATAGATACCGTGGTTTCATTTTGCCAGCTTACGAGGAACTCCAAGATCCCTAAAACGGCCCATGGAGATAGTGTACAAAGGATGAGGATATTGCAGGGAAGAGTGTGACACTCGATAATCAAACCGGAAAGAACGATGGAAATGCATTGTGATGACATTTTCATCGGTTTATTCCGGAACCATTAACTCGCCCAATGAGATCTCTACGGGTCTACATCATCAAAACTTTTTGTAGCCGATGCGGTGGTTGTTCGGAGTAAATGAAGAATACTCCTCCAAATGGTTGCGCGATTGATGACTATTTGAGTTTGTTGTTTATGTTATTTCGTCTCATTTTTTTGAATGTGTCGAGTATGAATGTGCTCAAACTTATCTTCTTGCAATTTATTCAATATAGGACCGCACTTCACGCAGAAAATGTACAAACAAATAGTTGCATCTAGAGGCAAAGCATTTATGCTCCAACATTGTTGAAAATTGCTTGAAAATAGTGAGAATTGGACATTGAGGGATCAACAAGCTCCTCCAGTGAAGAAACCAGATCAAGTAGCCCTTCCATCGACTTGGATGATTATGATGATGACAATGATTATGAGAAACAAATGTGGAGCACAACAGTAGAGAAATGTGAAGTCCAACATGAGAGACAAGAAAGGGGAGATCAGGTGGAAGAAAATCGAACGAGCATGTGAAGAAGCAGACCGAGGCCAAAAGCATGAGAGAGAAGAGATCAATTAGTTGATGAAGACATGAAATGGCGGCTTAAGCTTTTTAAATGAAGATATAGTTGTCTGTGAAAAAGCAACAAGTTAAAAAAAATGAAGAAAGGAAGTTGACCGAGTAGAAACAAAGGGCGTACTGCGGTGACCGAGCACACGACTCATGTTGTAGTCCGCAAGTTGGTGATATAACATTCATGGAACACCGTTCCAACAGTATTACATCAATCAGAGTGGTACGATACAAATATATTGTGAGTCGAAATATTACACATTTAATATTACAACTCATAAGTGTACAAATAACTCAAGGCCCTCCTTTGGTCCAGTGAGGAGTTTCGGGTAAATCTGATACAACTTGAACTAACTTAATGATAACAATAACAAATAAACTTGGTACCATACGGGCTCAATGACTTATTTAAGACTAAACCATGATTGCTCCGCTAGAATTATACTACTAAATACGTCAACACCCCGGTTCCTTGTTATTGCCTTCAACTCCATATGTGGTGATCTAGTCTATACCTTTGAATTCTCTGGATAAGTCCGACTCTTTGTAGTAGATATCCTCAACATCTCGTGAAGATCTTGCTTCTTCGTGTTCGATGACTTTAGATTCTAAGCAAGGATTTTCAGAAGGAACAAATGATTACATCGTATATGGCAAGTTCAAATAAGAGATTGTGTGTTTGAATGTTCAACTACTACCATAATAGAAGATCGATCGGCAAAATGCATTTCTGGAATCATCTGTTCAAAAGTCAAGTTTTATTCGGAAATCTATGTTTGCCAGCCTTAACGAGTTGATTAAAAGCCCATAGGGTTCCTTTTTCACCGTTACCACTGATCACACCTAGAACAACAAATAAGGAGTCGCTTGCCACAATTATTTGCACTCAGCATATGTGTGTCACTTTAGCCACCAGTGTAGTGTACTTAGCCTTGTTGAAATTTCCACACTTATGTGGGGTGATACGGCCCTATCAAAGATTCCCAAGACATGTATGAGTCCTTCTCCAGCCCATCATATCTTCCCAATTGTAATGTGGCAGTCCATGAATGTCCTCCCATTTCCCCTCCTGAGGCACTAGTACCGGCATCCCGCAAGATAGGGACGATTACACTCACCGACGTAGTTGGCCAAGATAACTCAACATGGTACTAGTAGTCTAAGTACATGCGAAAGTAAGATGATACTTCTAATTTTCCCAGCTCATACTAGGACATATGGTCAACCATATATGTATGACACAAGAATAACTGCCTATATTTATTATTAGTCCTATCTGGATATACTCGGTACAATGGAACCTCCACCATGCACATCAATAATTCATGGTTTCATTGGCCACCACATAGTCAATTCATAATTATATGAAACTATTAGTTTATTTCAATGCATGCAATAATTGTATGAATAAATTGCAATAGCTTGATTAAAATACTTGAAATTGGACATAAGAAAGGGTGAAGTTGGAAACTGTGAGGTGGTACAATTTAAAGCTTCGAATTGGCCCTGAACCACGCGTTTTTCTGAAAGTGACATCTATCATAGTCTAGCAAGAACAATGTTTAATGACTCAGCTTTGTGCTATCATATATAGCATATGTTATGATTTTGAGTTTAAAACCATGTAATCCCTGTTTTTTATTTGGTTTTGATTCAAGTCCTATGTGGAATTGAATTTATATTTTTCTTTCATTTTGGGTTTAATTAAATATTTAATTCATTTAATAATATTAGTAATGTAAATATTATTTTAATAAATATTTACCTAATCATTCCTTCAAATTGGGCATAATGTTTGTAATAATATTCGGAATCTGTATATGAATGTTCCCGTTATTTTTTATATTCAAAAAATCATCTAACTCATTACTTTGAAATAAACCTTGAATAATTCAACTCACGAATTTAGAATCCTATAAATGTAATTAATAAGAAACATTTTTCCTAGTATTAATTCCTATTTGTATTTATATTTCGGCTTCCTGGTGTTTTATTCGATTTTTGACGTGGGGTTACGAAATCTGAAGTGGCAATGAGAAATCTATGGTAAAATCTATGACAGATCAAGAATTATAGGGTTACATGCAGGAATTGTAAAAAAACCGTCTTACGATAAACGCCAAGATCTAGATATGAAGATATAACGCGCACAATATGATAGATCTGGTACTTACAAACACCCCAGCGGAAGAAGGCGTTTGTCGTTGACGTGGTCGGAGAATTGTAGGTAAGAATGTTGTTGAATCCCTCATTAAGGATCACACGTGTAATCCCTCTTCTACTATCCATGCATCCACTTGCGCCAACCCGCCAGCGCTTCGATGTCCAGGAGTGCTCCAATGAAGAGAGTCAGCCTTTCGGCGTTCCAGTAGTGTTACATTCAATCAACTAGATTAGATATCTATTCATGTGTTGAGAATCACTCTGCCTCATATATATATATATATATATATATATATATATATATATATATATATATATATATATATATATATATATATATATATATGTGTGTGTGTGTGCGCGCGCGCGCGCGCGCGCGTGTGTGTGTGTGTGTGTGTGTGTAGAGAGAGAGAAAGAGAGATTGGGTCTCGTCTAAAGGGAGAGGACACCTCGAAACCCCGGATAAAGTTCCAACTTCAACTTGTGTGTCTCACCCCATGGGTTTGGAGGGTTTATATAAAAAGAGGGAGCACTTGCCTTGGGAAGGGGTGATTGGTGCATTGTATCTAGCTTGGCGGCACCCCTCCTTCGACTCGGTTTGGACTCCTTCCCCAATTAGGAGTCCAACTGCCTTACTTCTCCTCTTTCCTTTTTTCCTTTCCCTTTAATTTTGGGGCTTTCCAAAAATCACCACACCCTAAATAGGAAGTCCAGAGGGAGGTGGTGCACCTGCAATGGTGGACCTGGGGCCCATGCAGTTGCACCCCACCGAGTGTGGCGCGGTCCTAAGGCACCTAATGCCTCCTCCGGCACTTCCCTTAATGCTTGTCACTTAGGGCTCGAGTGTTATGATTTCTGATCTGAACATGCTATGTTTTCATGAGTATAATTCTTGTTTTGGATCATATCTACTAGTCGTATACTAGTCCGGAACCCGGGAACCCAAGGTGACATGGTTGGGATATCGGAGGGGATAGACTCTAGTTCGAGAACGCCATGTTTCTACCGTATGTTAATGCTCTGCTCTAGTGCTTGGTTGAACAGGTACTTTAATTACCATTAGTTTGTTTTTGGCCCCACAACAACGGGATGCTAGGACAAAAGATGTCGTGCAAGTTCTTATTGCAAGCACGTACGACAATTCTCCGAAAACATGCCTATGATAGTTTGTGACTTGAATGCTCTCTTATATATTTGTGTTGCACTTTCTTACCTCTGTTACATGGTTAATCTCATTCATGCAACAATCGTACATCCATCCCTATGTGTACGGTGTTTTTAACACTGCTACTTAATCCGTTTACATTCTAATGCACCGCACAACTAGGACTAATACATACTTGTGATTATACCCCTCGTAAGCATTCGCAAATACAAGAAAGTAATTAAGATAAAACTAACCACAACCTTAAAACTCCGGTATTCTGCGCTCCCTCGTGCATTGGTTCCTAACGGGGGTTTAGGTTTCTGTCACGCCAAAAACCCCACAATTAGTAGCCAAATACACAATGCATCCTCCTAGGCCCATAAAGGTGAAGTATCATGTAGTCGATGTTCACATGACACTACTAGAAGAATATCACCACAACTTAAATACCGAACCACGAGATATTACTTTAATATAATTTCACTACTAACATCATGACTTATCCCATGTCCTCAAGAACTAAACGAACTACTCACAAGACATCATATGGATCATAATCAGAGGTGATATAATGGATGATAACAATATGGTCATAAAGTGCTAACACCGATAAATCTCATAAACATCAACTACTAACAAGTAATCCACACCTGGAGAGAGATCTAATGTAAAACAACGATAGAGGCCCCTAATTGTTACAACGGGATAACGGTGGATGATGAGGGTGATGGTGCTGGTGGTGATGATGATGACAATGACGATCTTGATGATGCCAGGAGTGATGACGGTGACGACGACGATGATTTCCCCTCTCTGGAGAGGAATTCCCCCGCAGATTTGTCCCTACCGGAGAGATTTTCCCTCTCTGGTGTTTTCCGCCCCGAGGCGGCGGTGGAATAATTCTTCGATGATGGTCTGGGGCTTAGGGTTCCCTCGGGGTCAAGTACGCGAAAAATATCGACCAGAGGTGGGCCAGGGTGGCCACACCACGTGGCGGTGCGGCCAGGGGGCGCCACCCCATGGTGTGGCCCCCTGGTGGCCCCCCTCCGGCTCTCCTCGTGGCTGGCTCCCTCTTCTGGACTTCTAAGATACCTCCCGTGTCCCCCCCCCCCTCTTCTTCTGATCTTCTGAAATAGGGTATCCTGACACTGCTTTTTCCATCAGATTTCTGGTCCCGGTGTTTATTCTCCAAAAATTATGAAACATGCAAAATAAGATAAAAATAACATAAGTGATGCATCATAACATGAAATATATCGATGAATAATATAAAATAACAACATAAAACGGTGATGCAAAATGGACGTATCACCCAGCGGCACGGTGAAGGGTCTGGTGGCCTTGAGGCGGTCACGTGGGATGCGCAGCTTCTCGAAGGTCCCGAGGGAGATCACGTTGAGGCCGGCTCCTCCGTCCACGAGCGTCTTCGAGACGGCGACGTGGTTGATCGTGGGGTTGCAGACCAGTGGGATGGCTCCCACCAAGCCAATGGCCTTGGGGTGGTTGGCGGCGTCGAAGGAGATCTCTTGCTGTGACCATTTGAGCGGGAGGGTGCTCAATTTCACCCCCACGACAAGCGGCGTTGACCTCCCGCGATGCTTGCTTGAGGTGGCTTCCGGAAGAAGGGGCGAGGGAACCGCCGAGTATACAGGCTACGTGGCGAGTGGTCTCGTGCGCCTCCGTTGTGCCGCAGCCGCCACGTCCTAAGGCGAAACGCTAGAGAGTCACTTGACCCTCGGGTTCACCGTGGCGAAAACGACCGCAGTGGCGGAAGCGTTGGAGGAACTGCGTGCGTAGGTCCTCCCACGAGTCCACGGAGCTGTACGGGGGGTTTAGCAACCATGCGAGCGCAGGGCCACGGAGAGCCAGGAGGAAGTACCTCAGGAGGCACCGGTCACCGCCCCCAACTGCCCTGACTCGTGGTTCGTATTGCCGCAGAAAGTACGACGGGGGACTGTCCCCTGTGTAGCGTGGCGGGAGGCGAGGCCGGAAGGCTGAAGGCCGCCTTGCCTCCCACAGGTCTCTGTTGAACGGGTAGCAGCACCCCGCCCGGGTGCTCGCCCGCCGCTCTCGGTAGCTAGGTCACTCTGAGTCGGTGGTGGCGTTTCCCGGGGTAAAGGGTGTCGTGCCACGCGCTCGAGAGCGCCGCGCCCTGCGCGTTCAGGGTTACACCGGCCTGACCACGGGCGTGTCAGCCGCGGTGAAGCCAGTCTGCTCCCGGTTGGCTGATGGAGTTGTGGTGAGCTCGATGGTGTACACTAACCGAGTATCACTTGCGTCGAGCATGGTCGGGCAGCTCGCCGACCCCTGTGCTCCAGTTGGGCATCCTGCGCGGTTACCCGTGCAGGAGACCGCAGGGGCCGCGCCGGGTTCGCGTGGAACTGATGCACGTGTAACACACGTTCATTCGGAGAACCCAAGAGGAAGGTATGAAGAGCACAGTAGCAAGTTTCCCTCAGAAACAAACCAAAGTTGAATTGACCAGTAGGAGGAATGAGTAAATTTAGAAGGTTGATGCAGCTGAGATGGCATGGCTGCACTACCGGTTCAGCAGCAACGTGGAACCTACACAACACAATCAAATCACTTTGCCCCAACGAAGCAGTGAGGTTGTCAATCTCACCGGTTTTGCTGAACACAAAGAGGTTAAACGTATGGTGTGAAAAACAGTATGAGAACACTATGAAAACAATAGCAGCAGTGTGAAAGCAGTGGAAGCAATGTGTGTATTATCAGTATGAGAAAATGGACCGGGGTCCACAGTTCACTAGTGGTGTCTCTCCATAGAAGATAAATAACATGTGTGGTGAACAAACTATAGTTGGACAATTGACAGGAATGAAGACTACACCGTAGTGCATATGCAAGACATAAAGATTAATATGTGATTCATGCGGGCATTACAACAAGATACATAGACTGTCATCCAACTACATCTATGACTAATAATCCACCTTTCGAATATCATCCGAACAAACATTGAGTATTAAGTTGCAAGCAACAGATAATCGCAGTAAGCAAAGTGTGTAATGTAAACAATGTAAACTAAGTAAACACCGTCGTTTTCTCCCTAATGGAAACAACACATACTCCATCCGTCACGTTTCTGTCACTCGAGCACAGATGCAAAGGAGGCATGAACCCACTATCGAGCATAAATACTCCCTCTTGGAGTTACTAGCATCTACTTGGCCAGAGCATCTACTAATAATGGAGAGCATGCAAGATCATAAATAACATATGCATGAAGATAACATGATAGATTGATAATCAGAAGATATAGCATTCAACATTCATCGGATCCCAGCAAACACAACATGTAGCATTATATAAAGATGATCTCGATCATGTAGGGCAGCTCACGAGATCTAAACATGAGGCATAAAGTGGAGAAGACAACAATCTAGCTACTGTTATGGACCCGTAGTCCATGGATGAACTACTCACGCTTCACTTTGGAGGAGGGTATGGTGGGTAGACCCCTCCGGTGATGAATTCCCCTCCCGACAAGGTGCCGGGGAGAGCTCTGGAACCCTCCCAACCTCGGGATGATGATGACGGCGGCCTTGGGTGTTTCTTGGTAAAAAGTAAAATATCTATAGGGTTCACGTATCGGGGGGATTATATAGGCGAAAGGGCGGTGGCGGTGGATGCCCGAGGGTCCCACACCACCCCTAGGCGCGGCCAGGGGGCTCCTTCCTATGGTGTGGCCCACCTGTGGCCCCTCTCAGGGCCTCTTTGGGACTCCGTGGAACCTTCAGGAATTCTAAGATTTCCGGGCTTGGAATTTTCCGATTCCGCGAATATTTCCAAAAAAACTTTTCTGAAACAAAAAACAGCAGAAAACATGGAACTGGCTCTATGGCATCTTGTCAATAGGTTAGTCCCAGAAATCGATAAAAATGACATAAAGTGTATAGCAAACATGTAGGAAATAACATAAAAACAACATAGAACATCAGAAATTAAGGATACGTTTGTGACGTGTCAACATCCCCAAGCTTAGTTCATGCTCGTCCTCGAGTAGGTAAACGATAAAAACACATAATTTCTGAGGTGACATGCTACCAACATAAACTTGATCATCAATATTGTAAAATCATATTTAAGCTGGGATCATAGAACTTTAAACACAAGCATGATAGATATAGTTCTAGCAATAAAACATAGCAATCACTTTGCATCATGAGAAGTAACACAAATAAAAGATCATGAATAATAATGCACGGAAAGTCATGCGTTTGTTTCAAACATAGAGAAAACATGGCAAGTGATATTTAGCTTGTCCTTAAGAGTGGGGCAAAACATAAATGCCAGGACACCTTCAAAGTTCATGAGGAAGACTAAAACAAATATTTAGAGAACAAACAATAACACATCATGAATCAATTAATAATGTTTCTGGGACAAATGCACATTAAACTCAGAATGGCAACTATGCTCTCTCAACTGTGCATAAAGTTAGAAGATGGGGACTCAACATAAAAGTAAAAGAAAGGACCTTCGTAGAGGGAAGCATGGATGAACTCATGTTCTAGAGCTTTTTATTTTATTAAATAGAGGTATAAAATGTTTGACACTCCTCCCAACCATCTCACACAAACCATGGCTAACCGAATCCTCGGGTGCCTGCCAACAATCACATACCATGGAGGAGTTGTATATTTTTTTAGAGAGGTGTATGCTTATGTCAACGAATGGTAAACAGAAAATACAGTATGCGACAAGACAACTAGACTTCACAAGAGCGGATCCCATTAAAGGACGCAACTGGTGTAGAAGGTCATCCATCTTTCTCTTTTGTTTACACAATTATGCTTTGACTGATTAAGCAGGGCCAAAAATGGTGAAGAGAATTTGTTTGTATTAATTTGGGGCTGGGCACCCCGCTACCAGCTCTTCAATCAATTGGATAAGCGGATGAAGCCACTAGTCCAGGGTGTGAAAGTCCAATCAACAAGTGAGATAAAGATTCTCTATTTACGTCCTCATGAGCTAAAACAGGAGCACAATACATGATTAATTTTGAAAGTTTTGAAGGTAACACATGAGCAATTTAGTTTGGAGTGGCAGTTAAATACCACATGTAGGTAGGTATGGTGGACACATTTGGTAAACTTTTGTTTTTGGGAGTTGGATGCATGAGTAGATCTCATAGTCAGTACATGTGGAGGCTAGCAAAAGACCGGGAGCGACAAATCAAGAGAGTAATAATGGCCATAATCATGCATAGCGAAAAAAGCATCATTAATGAAAGCATAAGTGTTACCACAAGTTCAAAAACTAAATGATCATAGAGGCTATAAGTGACTTGTTTGTAGTCATAAACATGGTGTAAGCATGCGCCAAGTCAACCAAATAAAACATTCAAAGGAGAACACCACAAATTTATGCTTCAATATGATAAGAACAACTCATGATTCTTTCAATGGAACATTAAACACTCTCAGCTATTTGAGACAAATCATGCTAATAAATAACCACTAGGCTTTAGAATTAAAATAACATCTATCATGATATGAAAAAGTCTAGCCACAATCTATACAAGCTTCTATTTGCATCGTTATAAATTCTACTACATGCAGCAGTTTCTTTTCTCAACAAGCACCATACAAAATATGTTTTAACAAAAACTCTCTGAATGATACAGAAAGAAAACATGAGAGTACTCACATAACACTACTAAAACTAACATCTCTAAATAAGAGATGCAAAGAAAACAAGAATTTTTGCAGCAGCTAAAAAGAAAAACGAAGAATACGAGCATAACGAGTATTCAAATGAAAAAAGCGGAGCGTGTCTCTCTCCCAAAAAAGGATGCTCGGTTCCAATTATGTTTATTGCAGCAAGGAAAACAAAAAAAACAAAGGAAAAAAAGAGCTCCCAGTAAATTTCATATGACATGACCGAATAAAAATATAGTTTCATTAGAAGTGACCTGGTAAATTGTTAATGAAGAATGGGATGCCTTGGGCATCCCCAAGCTTAGATGCTTGAGTTTTCTTAGAATTTTCTGGGATGAACCACGGGGTCATCCCCAAGCTTGGACCTTGCACTCTTCTTGATCACATTATATCACCCTCTTCTCTTGACCCCTGAAAACTTCCTTTACACCACACTCAAAGAGTAATTCACATTAGAGGGTTAGTGCAACAATAAAAAATCCATGTGTTCTGTATGGGAACAAGTGCTATTGATACTTTTAAACATTAGCTATAGCCACTGATATTTCTTGAAGCAAAGAAATCCACTTGACATCGTAAAAGAGCAAATGTAAGAAAAATGGTAGAATCTGCCAAAACCAGAACAGTCTGTAAAGACAAAAAAAAATCGGGGCACTTATGTTGCTTAAATCGAAAAACTTAAATAACAAAAAAGTTGCGGAATTAGTTGGGGAATAAGCACAAAACATTTCAACTCATTCTGATCTTTTTGGATATTTCATGATTTTTTACGGCGGACAGCAGAAATCTGTTTCCTGCGTAGAATTCCAAAACCAACTCCAACTCTCATCAGAAACTTTACTTGGCACAACTAAAACATGAAAATAAAGATACAAAGGAGTTTCTACATAAGTATACAACACTTTGACACAAACAAAACAGAGAAAAACAAAGCAAAAAATAAAACCATGGGTTATCTCCCAAGAAGTGCTTTTCTTTAACGCCTTTTAGCTCGGCCCAAAAAAGTGGATTCACGTGTTTTCAAGTGAAGAAAATGCTCACATAAGAAATATGGATTAAAGAAAAGATAACATCAAGAAGCAAGTATAAAACAAATTTAAGTCTAACCCACTTCCTATGCATAGGAATCTTGTAAAGAAATAAATTAAAGAAGCTCAAACTAGAAATCATGGGAAGGTAGAACAAGAGCAACTTCAAAACTTTCAAGAAAAAGAGAGGTGTATTAGTAACATGAAAATTCCTACAATCATATTTTCCTCTCTCATAATAATTTTCAGTAGCATCATGAACAAACTCAACAAAATAATTATCACATAAAGCATGTTTGTCATGGTCTAAAAGCACACAATTCATATCAAACTCCAAAACAGTGGGATCAAAATTTAAAATCAGCTCTTCTTTTCCCCCACTTTTAGCAATAGCAAAACAAGATGATTGATCACTATTAAAAGGTATAGGACACATTATAGTAATCCTATTTTCAGTAGCATTATAATTTATAACATCAAGTAACACAGGACCATCATCTAGAGCATTATCATATAAATTTTCTAAACAAACTTCCTCATTATCATGCATATCAATAGTTGGAATAAATAGAGGATTCTCATAGGATTTATCAAAGTAGCATGGATTATCATAAATAACATTAGCAATATCATTCTCACAAGTTTCATTCATAGTAGTATCAAGGTCACAAGTATAGCAAGTATCAATTTCATCAAAAAGGGATATTTCAGAAGAATCAATAGGATCATCACAATTATGAGTTAAAGAGTTACTCTCATTTGGAGGTGTACATGGGTATCTCCATTCTTCCTCCTCTTGATCATCACTCTCCTCCTCTTTTTCATCCAATGAGCTTCCAGATTCAGCAATTTTTTCTTCCATAGAGTCCTGGAAGGCATTAGTATCCTCCTTAGGTTGAGATAATTTATTAAGATATTCAATTACATAGTAATTACAATATTTGTAATTATCAGAGCAATCTCATATTTATAATATGCATCATCAATACTTTCAAGCAAGTAGGCAATTTCGAATGCACCCTTCCAAGCAATAAATTCTTCAATTTGTTCCAGATCATAAAATTCACAATTTCCCTTAACATAAGGAGATATGGTAACATTATAATTATACTCACATGGAAAACGGGAGGTGTTTATACCTCCTACAGCAACGAGATTTATCAAAACAATAAGTAACATTATAAGTAGAGCACAAGTTTTTAGCATAGTTATTCAATTTATTAACTTGTTCCCATAAGTGTATCCCTTTTTGTGACAAGCGGTGTTCCTTATAATATTTTTGTTGTTCTTCCATGAACCCAAAGAAACCACCCATTGATATCAAGCATGATAAAGCAAGTAAAAAAGCAAAACAATAACAAAGTAAAGAGATTGGAGGTGACAGACTCCCCTTGCAGAAATTCTCTTTCTCCCCGGCAACGGCGCCAGAAAAATTAGCTTGATGCGTGTGTAACACACGTTTGTTGGGAGACCCCAAGAGGAAGGTATGAAGAGCACAGTAGCAAGTTTTCCTTAGAAAGAAACTAAGGTTGAATCGACTAGTAGGAGGAAAGAGTAACTTCAGAAAGTTGATGCAGCTAAGATGGCAGGACGCACTACCAGTTCATCATCAACATGGAACCTACACAACACAATCAAATCACTTTGCCCCAACGAAGCAGTGAGGTTGTCAATCTCACCGGTTTTGCTGAACACAAAGAGGTGGAACGTATGGTGTGGAAAACAGTATGAGAATAGTATTAAAATAGTAGCAGCAGTGTGAAAACAGTAGAAGCAGTGTGAAAGCAGTGGAAGAAGTGTGTGTATTATCAGTATGAGAAAATGGATCGGGGTCCACAGTTCACTAGTGGTGTCTCTCCATAGAAGATAAATAACATGTGTGGTGAACAAATTACAGCTGGGCAATTGACAGAAATGAAGGTTGCACCGAAGTGCATATGCAAGACATAAAGATTACTATGTGATTCATGCGGGCATTACAACAAGATACATAAACCGTCATCCAACTGCATCTATGACTAATAATCCACCTTCCGAATATCACCCGAACAAACGTTTGGTATTAAGTTGCAGGCAACAGATAATCGCAGTAAGCAAAGAGTGTAATGTAAACAATGTAAACTAAGTAAAGATCGTCGTTATCTCCCTAATGGAAACATCACATCCTCCATCCGCCACGTTTCTGTCACTCGAGCATAGATGCAAAGGAGGCATGAACCCACTATCGAGCAATACTCCCTCTTGGAGTTACTAGTATCTACTTGGCCAGAGCATCTACTAATAACGGAGAGCATGTATGATCATAAATAACATATGCATGAAGATAACATGATAGATTCATAATCAGAAGACATAGCACTCAACATTCATCGGATCCCGGCAAACACAACATGTAGCATTACATAAAGATTATCTCGATCATGTAGGGCAGCTCATGATATCTAAACATGAGGCATAAAGTGGAGAAGACAACCATCTAGCTACTGCTATGGACCCGTAGTCCATGGATGAACTACTCACGCATCACTTCGGAGGAGGGCATGGTGGTATAGACCCCTCCGGTGATGAATTCCCCTCACGGCAGGGTGCCGGGGAGAGCTCCAAAACCCTCCCGATCTCGGGATAACGATGACGGCGGCCTCGGGTGTTTCTCGGAAAAAATTGGTATATCTTTAGGATTCACGTATCGGGGGGATTATATAGGCAAAATGGCGATGATGGGGGACGCCCGAGGGGCCCACACCACCCCTGTGCGTGGCCAGGGGGCGCGCCGCCCTATGGTGTGGCCCCCTGTGGCCCCTCTCCGGGCCTCTTCGGGACTCCGTGGAACCTTCGGGAATTCCAAGACTTTCGGGCTTCGAATTTTCCAATTCCGCGAATATTTCTAGAACAACTTTTCTGAAACTAAAAACAGCAGAAAACAGGGAACTGGCTCTGTGGCATCTTATCAATAGGGTTGTGTCGGAAATCAATAAAATGACATAAAGTGTATAGCAAACATGTAGGAAATAACATGAAAACAACATGGAACATCAGAAATTAAGGATACATTTATGACGTATCAGGAACTCGCCGACGTGCGTCGTGCCATGCCCACGCTGAGACGCAGGGGAGCGAGAGTGAGAAAGCCCGATGTGGGCGAAGTTGGTGACGAGGCCGCCGAGGTTGTTCCGCTTCCAAGTCAGTGCCCTGCGGCTGGCTCGATTGGTGCGGGAAGCGACCATGGCGACAAAGATGCGAAAGAGATGCCTTAGCCCCCTACCTGGCGTGCCAAATGTCTGAGAGAGCTGTTCTATCAAAGACAGGGTAGCACTCAAAGGTTCAAACACTAGGGGCTAACCACGTTCAATTGCACCTCCAGAGGCTTCAAGAGGGCAGCTCTCGAAGGAAACCATCACAACACAAGGGGTTTACCCAGGTTCAGGCCACCATGATGGTGTAAAACCCTACTCCTACTTGTCTGGTTGATTGCACCACGGAGATTACACTACAATGGGGGATTCTGGTGATCTCCCTACTTGGTGTTCTCTCTCTCTCTCTCTTATTCTTTCTATGTCTCTTGTTCTTGTTGTACTCCTCCCTCGAGAAGATAGGGGTGGTCTACTTATACCGGCGATTGGCCATGTTTCCCTCTCACTTGGTGGGAAACGGATACCACAAGGTGCCAAAGGGGGGAGCGCCCCGTACACTGCGCCTCCTGCGCGGTCTTGGTCACCCGGGAACAGCTGCACCGTCCATGGCGTCACGATGGGGGAGCCCGGTGATGCCGCCCTCTTCTTCTAGTGCGGACTTGGTCTTCGTGCACCAAAGGGGAAAACCACAGATGAGGCTTTGGTGTGCGCAGCGGAGCTCTGTGCTTTATACACGAGAACGAAAACTATCAAAGCCATCCTGTCTCATGCGGCGGTTTAGTCATCCGCGCAGAGGTCAGAACGTCACCCTCACATGGGTTGTGTCCCAGCGGGTGAGGTTCCTTCCATAAAGGAGTAGGGCTAGAGCAGGACTACTCCCCAGCGATGCGCGACGGAGATCCCTTGGAGATCTCCTCTTCAAGGGATTGGCCTTGTGTCGTGGTGGTATCACGGCAGATGCCATAGGATGGCTAAAGATCTGGGGTCGATGGACGCTGGAGGTGCTCGGGGAGGGATCACGCAGCGAGTAGCCGCGTGAGGAATGAATCAAGCACTGCAAACAACAAGATCTACCCAGGTTCAGGGCCCTCGTGAGGAGGTAAAACCCCTACTCCTGCCTTTCTCTCTTTATATGTGTGTTCTACCGAGTAGCCACAGTACAATTTGGCCTACAGCCGAGTAGCCAATCTTCTCTCTACGTGAAAGTCTAACAAGTGGACCGACCCTCTCACAGGAGGGGGCAGGGCACCTTATATACTGGTGCCCAGCCGAATACATCCAAGATGAAAAGTACAGCCTGGTGTCGACATAGTGTGCACACTGCACACTTCCAGCTTCTCGCTGACAGCTTTGGCTTCCTAGTTTGTCTTGTGCACAAAGTCGTTGTGCAAAACCAAGTCCATGACCTGTTATCACTGTCACGGCCACAGGGTAGGCCCCCTGACCTGCACCGTCCCGCTGACACCCTGGCACGGATAAGCACGCGCTCTAGAGATGAACAGTGCGCCAGTACGGACCCAGGATACGCGGGATCCTGTGTCAGAACGGCTCCTTTGACTTCTGGCCCGAGTAGGAACTCACTCCCTCTACTCGGACCACTTCCTCTACTCGGAGGAATGTAACTTCCTTGATTCTTCCTTCTGGCCATTAGCAGGTGCGGCCGGATAGCAGTCGACCGGGTAGCGGGTACCGAGTACCCAGCTACTCAGCCAAAACTCTCCTTTGATCTTGCCTTTAGCACTTGCTTTACCCCTACTCGGGGGTAACCCCCCGCATTAGTCCCCGAAGCTGGTAGAGTCCTGCGAACTTGTTCACTGGGCTCTTCCAGCTTAAAAAAAAAACCTTGTCCTTGATCCGTAAGATGCCAAGTTGCACCTCCGAATAGCCTTCAATTCTTGCTTGAATTTCTTCTTCTCCGAGTAGCACTATTTCTCTTCTCTAACGCCGAGTAAAAAGACTTAGCGAATTTTTGAACAGAATCTCGCTGTGCCAGAGCAGATCCATCTCTCCGCGTCACTACTGGGCACGTGTCACGCCCCCGTACCCCCGACGCCTCGGTACCTGGAATGTGACAGGCCACGCGCCCATCACTGCGACCAGGGCCCACCGGCCCGTTAGGTCACTTCAACTGCACTTATTAGCCCACGATCTCGACGTGGGATTAACTGCGCCGGTTACGCGCGCAATATGCGCTGTGTGCATTTCTAACTGGTTCGCTTCCCACGCCGCACGATCTCAGTGCACGATCGATCCCACTAACTCCGTTGGTAACGGCAACCCGAGGGGAGAGATAAATACCCCCTCGGTACCTCCTCCTTCTCTTTCCTGCTCACTTCCTTCTCTCGCCCCTTCGCCGAACACGCCGCCGCTGCAAATCCTTGCCGCGCCGCTGCTCTACGCGCCGCCGGAAAGCCAGAGGGCGATTTCTTCACCTATCTTGCCACTTCAATCTTCCACAAATCTTCCCTTCTCCATGGCCCGCGGAGATGATGATGGCCGCGCCGGTTGGGAGGGGTCCGATGTCACGGCGGAAGACTGCCAATGGCTAGTCAATACCCGCTGTGTCCCTCCCGGCGTGCGGTGCAGGCAGCCGGGCAACGAGATCATCCCCACGCCGGAGAAGGACGAGTTCGTCGTCTTCCTCGTGCACTTCAAGCGGGGATTCGGCCTCCCGGTGTTGGATTTTTTAAGGAGTTCCTCAAGAACTTCGGGCTGCAGCCGCATCTTCTCCCCCCAACGCCATGGTGATGCTCGCCTTCTGTCGCACCCGGACTTCTAGAGGATACTCGCAGTTCCGTTGAACAGTAGTTGGTTGGATTACGGGGCTTACCGGCACCCGCATCTCTTACGAGTAGGCCAACACACGTATGTGTGACAACCAACCCCTATCTGTTCACCGTCTACGTAAACCATCCCATAGAAATCAGGATACTTCCATTGATGTACTTCAAAACATACACACATGGTACGTCAACGGCATTGGAACAATTGATATCACAACAGATCTCTAAGACACAAAAGATTGAAATAAGTTGCAAATAGCTCTCACTAGAGCAGAGATAGCAAATACAATCATCCAGAGGACACATGTCCCAACATAACATCATTACATCACAGCGGAAGCATTCAACATGTCTGAGTACAGACAAGATCCAAATAGGCCTAAGAGGCCAGAAACGAAAAGACGGAGCCCATCCACGAAGTCTCGGATCCTGCCCGGGTCCGCTATCTACTCGTCAACAGTCTCGTCATACTCCACGTAGTAGCCACCATGGGGATCCTCGGAAACGTAGTCTGCGGAAACCACAGCCCCAAAGGGGTCAGTACATAAACGTACTCGCAAGCAAGACTCACAGTTCACCAAAGTGTAACCCGTCAACACCAAGCACAGATGCTTTGGGTTCAACGGAAGAAATGGGATATAAAAGATGCTGCAACTGGCTGCTCTAACCAACTACAGAGTTGCTATAACTTCCGGCTATCAGAAAAGGGATAAGATAGCGTATTGTAACCAACTAACAACTAACTCCAAACAAACCCATCCTGGATCTCGCCCCTTATCCAAAGAAGCAATCCGAGGATAACTCACACAGTTGGATTAATGATGGTTCAAGTTATTGTGTCAATAAGACTATTACTAGTCAAGTTATCATTAGTTAGGTGTAAGTTGTTCTGAGTACTTGTTAGCCAGTACTTTCACCAGGTAGTCCATAACCGCGGAAAACACGGCTTCTCGAGAAGATTTAACCCTGCAGGGATGCGCCAATTTGGCCGTACACGTAAGAATGACCCGCCAGGCGGGGAGCTAACCCACCAAGCGAGGCACTCAACACAACTCAACTCTTCTTCGCATCAAGCCCAAAGAACCCCGTGCAATTGAGCGCACGGCTAATCAAGCCCCACGAAGAAAAGGGGACCCTCATAGCACTCTAAGAACGTGTCTCCCTAAATGCCGACTACAAAAGTTCCACCCTGGCGCCAAGGGTTCACACCTGCAATATGCATGCGGCAAATGGAAAACCCGAACTAAATGAGGCGATTTGGACGAGATGCGAATCGAATCAAATTGAGGGGGGCGCCCATACTCGCTTCCCACATGCGGTTAGTGCGCTCATCATGGATCAGTAGACAAGACCCTTTTCCTAATTAGGGTCGACACTAGCAGGCCTCAAAACCACGCCGGGCCTCCTGCCGGTGCCTTATCAGCAAATTATTATTACCTCAAAATTAACAGGTTGTTGTTTAACATCGAGCCCCAGAACATAATGAAATATAGTAACAGGAAGTAACGGGCAACAGCCTCGAGCAAAACAACCCTAAGCATGCTAGTAAGACACGGGCTCAAACAACGGGGTTATGGGAGTGGAGGTGAGGCTATATCAGGGTTAAAGGGTAACATGTGATAGGTTCGTAACAGAAGCAACGATTCATAGGGCTAGCAGAATAGACAACGGAAAGTATCGGTATCCAATGTTGAAAGGAACACGATGGTTCATGTGAGTGAATACTTGCCTGCAAACTCAGCAGCCTGGTACTGAGCTAGATCCTTAGAAGGGGTGTCGTAAGTATCGTCGGTCTCAACGTCGTCGTATATCCGAGAAGAAGCAAACAAACAACGCAAAGAGACAAACAATCAATAACATGGCATAGTGCACAATCATGGGATGATGCATGACCATTTAATTGATGCACCAAAATAAACTAGTTGACAAGATAGCAACATGATTAAATGGACCCATATGCAATTGGATTGCATATGGAAAGCCCATGAATTATGGTTGGAATATTTGTTTTACAGCTAATCAACAGGTGAAGGTGGATTAGTATGATGCATGGATGAGGAAAACAACAAAATAACAACAATAGAACCAATTGGAAATAAGGTTTACCCATTTTGAAATTTTAGTTATTAAGTTAAGGAATTTTGGTTCCTTAAAGGTGTTACACAAGCATTTGTTGTTTTCACCAATTTTAATTGTTGAAAATATATAACAAAATTCATATTTGGAAATAACACAAAATTTTAGGTGGAATACATGTTTCAATTATTGAAAAAGGAATTACAATGAATTACTTATGAATTAAACAAGTTTAAACAAGATTTAAATGAATTTAATTCAAACATGAACTTATTTGAATTTTTTATTTGTTCAAAACATTAAATGAGATTCATATTTGAAAAGTTTATACTTTTATGGTTTGAAAACATGTTTTATATGTCCCAAAAGAATTTAATTTGATCAAGTTATGAAGTTAACAATATTAAATGATTTAAACAAGGTTTAAATTATTTAAGCAATTTTAATTATTCAAAACATGAAACAAAATTTATATTTGGAAAGGTGGTTTAATTTAGCATGGAAAACATATTTTATTTGTTGAAAATGGATTTAAAATGAGCAAGTTATTAATTTGGCAATTTTAAATGAAATAATTAAGAAACAGTTGTTTTCAGCAATTTAAATTATTCAAAACAGCAAACAAAATTGATATTTGGAAAGTACATGAAAAGTTGATTGGAAAACATATTTAGTTTGTGGAATTTGGAATTTTTATGCCCAAGTTATGATTTTTGCAAAATTAAATGAATTAAACAAGTTTTCAAATATTTCACCAATTTAAACTATTCAAAACAGTAAACAAAGTTTATATTTAGGTAGAACATTTAATTTGGTATTGAAAACATATTTAAAAAGTTGAATTTGGAGTTGGGATGATTTAGTTATGCAATTATTCAAATTTCAAATGAATTGTTTGAATTTTAAATTTGAATGCATTTGAATTATTCAAAACAGAATACAATTGTTATAAATAGATAGATAATTAAATTTGGTGCAGTGTACATATTTTACTTTTATTATTTGGATTTGTAAAATGAAAGTTATGTGCATTTTAGTATTAGGGACCATTCTGTAATTGTAAAGGATTTAGATTTTAAAAAAAAACTGGCCAGAAACTTTCTGCACCGTGCAGTGACCTAACCTAGGTCACTTCCAGTGGGCCAAGGGGCCAACGTGGCCAGCGGGTGCTTGCGTGGCAGCAGTGGTGGCTGACAGGGGGGGCCGCCCTGTCAGCTCCTGTGCGAAAAAAGGTGGGCGGATTAAATCCGCCCGAGGGGGATCGAACCCTCGATCTGGCGCGCGAGGGAGCAGTGCACTGCCACTGCGGTGTGCGTTCGAACTTGTCAGTAAACGCGACGCAGGTAGGTTAACATTCAGTTCGGCTATCTTAACTTTTAACTGAAACATTTTCTGAATTTTTGACAGCACGGAGCGTGGCCGGCGGCGATCACCGCGGATGCTGCCGTGCTGGTCCGATGCTGTGGTGCGTGGAGTGCTGCGGTGTGCGCGTGCGCATGCTGGTGAGCTAGAGGGAGAGGGGTGAAGGGGATCGTTGGCTCACTGTCGAAGAAGGCGAGGCAGCGGCGCGGGGCAGAAGTGGTCGCCGGCGAGGTCGAGGATGGCGGCGGTGCTGCAGGTCCCCTCGTGCTCCACGTAGGCATCGGTGATGGAGAGGGAACAGTGGCGGTTCCGTTCCCGGCTAGTCAGCGAGGAGGCGCGCGGTGACGGCGGCGTCCATCGGCGAGATTCAGAGGGTGGCGACGGTGGGTGGTTTTCAGAGAGGGGAGAAACGCCGGGGAGAGAGAGAAGACGGCGGCGGAGCGAGGGGAATAGGGTAGCCTAGGGTTAGGGCAGCTCGGGGGGGTGCTAGGTAGCTATATAGGCTTAGGGGCGAGCGCTCGGCCGTCGCTCTGCTACTGCTGCCGTCGTGGCACCGGCGGATGCAGCGCCGTACAGGTTGAAGACGGGGGCGAACAGGTATGGGCCGAGGGGAAGGTAAGATGGGCTGGGCCGTGCGGGCTCCCCCCCCCCTCTGGTAAGTTTCTTTTATATTTTTTTCCTTCTGTTTATTTTTATTTTTTTTTGCAGAAAATGAAAAGGAAGAAAAAGGTGAGTTTTGGGGTTAGTAAAAATTTAGGAAAAATTGGTGTGAGCTAGTAATTACCATAGCAACAAAAAGCCCACTTTGTTTTCCAAAAGTTTCAATTTATTTTGCTGTTTTGTAAATGAGTGAAATTGAATGAATTTTGGGATTAATTGATTATTGAAAACAAAATTTTAAATAGGGTGATCATATAATTTTAATTGGAGGCATAAGATTATAATTGTTTTTGGTAATTTTCATAATTTCAAATTTGGGTGCTGTTTGTGAATGTGATTTGAATTTTTAATGCTAATTGGAATTAAGTAATTGATTAAAAGCCACCATTTTTAATAGTTGAACTTTATGGATTAATTGGAAACAAAAAAAAGGTTAGAATTGCTTTGTAATTCTCATTAATTCCAAAAGGTTGCTGTTTGGAAAATGTGATTTGAATTTGGAATGAAATTTGAGTTAAATGAGTTATTAAATAAAATAACAAGTTAGTAGTTCTATTTAAATAGAAACAACTAGCTGCTTTAATTGAACCTTTCATTTGGAAAATGTAACATAACAAGTATGAACAATTATTTGGATGTTGGTTTGGAATTTCAAATGTTTTTGGTATTAGATGAATTATTGATTAGAAACAAATCAACAGTTTTGAAATCACAATTTTAATGGAAACAAACAATTGTTTTATTTTGAAATCTCATTTTGGAAATTGTAACATCACAAGTATGAAACAAAAGGTTTGAAATTTGGTTTGAAATTCAAATAGAAAACAAAGGAAAACAGTTGGAAAACAAAGAAAAACAGAGGAAAACAAATGGAAAACAAGCAAAACAAATGCAATGAACATGATGCCATGATGCAAAACATAAAATAACAGAGAGCAAACATTCTAATGGCTATTTTTCATACTTGGGATGTTACACCTTCCACGCCGTGGTCTGCGAGGCGTTTCTCGGCGTGTACCCAACTATCCATAGTTGGGCACGTTATTTCTTCTTCCGGAAGCAGAGCGTCCCCAAGCCCGGAAGCACGGAGAGCGCCCGCGCGATGACGAAGACGGGGGGCGCCATGATGCTGCAGCGCAGCGTCGGCAACCACCCGCGCATCAAGGGACTCGATACGGCACGCAAGTGGCAGCGCTCCTTTCTTTATGTCAAGAACGTCCCCACCGAAGAAGGAGCGCCCATCCAGGACCGGATAGGGCTTCCTAAGTGGAAGAACGCGCCGCCAACACACCAAAATTGGGGTTACAACCCAAAGAGCCTCGATGATATCATTCAGATCGAGAAGCGCCTCGCCGAGTTGACGGAGTTGGGATTCAAGCGCGATGATCCCATCGCATGCTGGATCCTGCGGCGAGTGCTCCCGCTCCAGCGTCGCTCCCACAAGATGTGCTACATGGGAGGCACACGGGACTGCACAAGGACTACTACTTTCGAGCTCAGCACTGCCGATGTGGCCGTCTGGGCGAGATCCATCATGAAGTCATCGCTCACTGACACCTGGCAGTATGGCTTCGTGCCGTACAGCCGCGCTAAGCCAATTGAACAGGTTAGTCCTTTATGCTTTGTCTCTGCACTTTGATACTGAGTAGGTGGCTTTCCAGCTTAGTATGCTTAGTGTCTGCATGCTGCGCCGAGTAGAACGCCACAAACATTTCGTTGGCTTTATGTGCTTTGTGTTTGCACGCCGTGTCGAGTAGAGAACCTTAGCCGAATATGCTTTGTGTTTGCATGCTACTCTGAATAGAAATTCATGGGCCTGTATGCTTTGTGTTTGCATGCCGTACCGAGTAGAATTCCTTAGCCTTGAACTCAACTAATTTGTACCACCTGCTTGTCTTTCCAGCATATTGATCGCCAAGTAGAAGAAGACGAGGAACGCTTCGAGGCTAACTGGCCACGCCGAGCAGCCGGGTAAGCATCAAGTTGATGCGTCCATTCGGGATTGGTCCGAGGACGACGAAGGTGACCAAGCTCGCTCCTCTGACCGCGAGTAGCGCAATACAACTTCCCTTTCTGTTTCTCAACTCCTTTTTCTCGTCTACCCTGCAGATGCCCTTGAGGTGGACGAGGAAGACGAAGATGCCATCGACGTCGATCCTCTCTCTGTCGCAACTCCCACCACTCGGAAGAGGGTAGGCAGTGGTGCCCATGAGCCTGCCGCCAAGAAACCCAAGAAGACTGAGAAGAAGAAGAAGATCACCACTGCCAGAAGGCAACTCCCCACCCGCAAAGGGTAAATAATTTCATCCAAGTTGCATTCTGCTACTGCTTCTTGATGTTCTCTTCCCCTTCTTTGTTTCTGAACTTCCCTTCTCTTCCAGCGACCCTCTGGACGCTGATGCAGCCGCAGCTCCCACTACCTCCAAGAGAAAACCTGTCATCGACCTTGAGAAGCTCGTTGAGCTCTCCGAGGATGAGGAAGAGCCAGCATCACGGGATAGGACGCATGCGCCCTCTCCCGTGAAGGCAGAAGAAGAAGACGCCAGCGCCGAGAACACGGGTGCTGGTGACCAAGACGAGAACATGGAGCAGCATGCCTACGCGGACCAGAGCGTGCAGGATGCTGCTCACGATGAAACACCCCCTTCTCCCCCAGCTGCCTCAGCTGGGGAGAATACTGAACAAGAAGCCGAGCACCAAGACCATGCCGCCCTTGAGCGGCAAGACGAGAACATGGAGCAGCAGGAAGACGAAGTTGCCGTTCAGGATGACCCCGCGGCCACGCCGCGGGTAGAAGAAACAGAAGGCGCAAGACCTGATCCCGCTGCCGAGCAGCGGGTTGAGGAGACTGTGGTGCAGCCAGTCCTGCAGGATCAAGCGCAGCCAAATGCTACGTCGGATAGCCGCCCCCTGTGCCGCCTACCCAGCAGGTTACTCCACCCACTGCACCGAGCTCTCCACCAACGCAGAAGAAAGCCAAGACTGCACCGAGCCCTCCACCAAAGCAAAGCACGCACAAGACCGCGCCGAGCCCTCCTCCTAAACAAGGCACCCAGAAGACTGCATCTCAGCAGGCTCCTCTCACTTCACGCCAAGCGCCTCCGTCTGCTTCTCGGACGGATGTTGCCGCCAAGAAAGCCGCCAAACCTGAAGCCGCAGCTGTCCGCTGGAATCCATCGCACCAGGTTGCGCAAGATTCTGCTCTGATGCCACCGCCCAAGTTAAGCGGAAAGGCAGCTGCGAAGAGCACGCAGCTTACGATTGGCGGTGCTGTTGGGTCTGCTGGCGCAGGCGAGGGGTCGAGTGCTGCTCAGGCGCAACCCAGCTTCCTGCCATACATGCTGCAAATGGCCAAGCAACACAATATTGAGTTGACCAAGGGCGAGCAGCGGGTCGCCGTTACGAAGGGCGGCCAGGCCAAGGCAGTGGACGCCAAGTTGAAGGAGAAGAAGACCCTTGAGTTCTACTCGCGCGAGGCCGGCGAGACTGAGATCCAATCCGAGGGACTGATGCAGATCGTGGACCGAGTAGGCTTCATCGACCAGGTGTGGGAAAGCGCCGCCCATGGCAACAAGACGTGGGATGGCAGCACCGTGGGCACGCTGGATCACTGGCGTATTGACTGGAACAAGGCTGATATGGGCCACAATCCCATGACCATCGCCTCCAGTACAAGCACGCTGGCCGCGAAGCTATTCGTCCTCCACAAAGCCGCCGAGGACGTCGAGCAGACATACGCTGTAAGTTCCTTTTGCTTGTTCTGAGTTGCGGTTTCTCTTCTCCTCTGTTCTTCTTTTTCTCCTTAGCTACTACCCAGTCCCCGAGATTCGGGCCGAGTAGACGGGTACTCAACCGAGTTTCCGTCTTCTCGGGCCAAATCTTCCAAAAATTGTCTAACTCCTTTCCTTTCTTCTTCACAGAATAGCCTCTTGAAAAGGACCAACTTGTTCCGGCGGCTGCTCTGGAACCATAGCATCGCCACAAAACGCCTCGAGGCCCTACAAAAAGAGCGCAAGGATGACGCCGAGATGGAGCAGGCGGCAGTGGATCGTGCCCTTCAACTCTCTGCAATCGAAAGTAAGCCTTTAGCTATTCATTTAGTGCGTTTTGTGTTTACGCCCAAATTTGCTCTTTGCTCTAACTCCTTCTACTCTGCAGGCAAACTCAAAGAATTGCAAGAGCAGCACGAGCACTGCCATGTCTTCGCCGCCTCCGCCGAGAGCAAGATGAAGGAGCTGGAAGGTGAGTTGCCAGCTATTCTGCTGTCTGTATCTTATCCTCTACTTGATTACTCCGCTAACATTGCTCTCCTTCTCGCAGAAGAATACAAGAAGTTCCGGGAAGAGCACCTCCATTGCTTGATGCCTGCCGCGGTGCAGCAGCAGCTGGCCGCCCGTGATGCAGCACTTAAGAAGGAACGCGACGCCGAGCGCGCCGAGTTCGAAGCGATGCAGGTGAAGCTGAAGACCACTTTTGAGGACGCCTTGAAGACCGAAACCACGGCGAAAGCCAGGGAAAGGACGCTCGAGGCGGAAATCGAAGTTCTAAAGCATCACAACGTGAAGCTCGCGCAGCAGATTGCCAGCGCGCGTAGCATCGAAGACAGGCACATTGCCGATGAAGAGGCCTGGAAGAGAAAGCTGGACGCGCTAATCGTTGACCTCAATAGTAAGTTTTGCGCTTCTCTGCACTTGGCTGTTTCCTTCCTCTTCCGCTTGGCTTGGTTCATTTTTCCTCTTTTCTACTTGATTTCATCTCTGCCCTGCTTCCATTTCTATCTCTTTCTGGTTTCACTCTCAGATATCTTCCCTGATCTCTGCGCGGCTAGCACGCCTGCTTTGGCTAAGGCGCAAGAAGTCCGAGCTGAAAAAGGAATGCCCATGAACACCAAATCCACGATCGAGGACAACCTCACCAGTATCAAGTCGCAGCTCCATTCGATCAAAGGCCTGGGCACCAGCCTGGTGTCCACGGCCTTGCAGCTGCACCAGCTGTTCTGGCCTGGTGAAACTGCGCCTAAGACTATTCGCGAAATCTCCCAGAAGCTGGACGGCGCAAAGGCCGAGCTGAAGAAATGGCGTGCGTCCGCAGCTCGGGCAGGGGCCGATCTGCTGCTTCGCTTCATATGCAGCTGGTACGAGAACCTGAACCTCGACACCATCCTCGAGATGCGCCAAGGCTCCAAGTGGTCAGATGATGCCGACTGCGTTGCACGCCGCAAGGCAGTTGCGTACGAGATCGCATCCTACGAGGATACCGCCCACTTCATCGACGGCCCCACCGATCCTGACACCGAGGCGGAAAGCGAAGGCGAGGACGAAGACGAGGACACCGAGTCGGATGACTTGAGTGTCTTTGAAAACACTGGTGCCGAGGAGGGACCCGGGAAGGGGAAGGGCAAGGTTGCTGCAGACAGCGACGAGGAGCCGGAAGCCGGAACTCAGGATGCCACCATCACCACCGAGATGGTGATCCAGCAAGCTGCTCCCGAGTTGGGCTCGTCTTCTGGCGCGGCACTTGACGATGCGGCGCTACTCCGCACCCAGTCCGCTGCTTCCACTTCAGCCACCGACCCCATCTCGGTGGCCACTGCCACTTCTGAGCAAGCCACCACTATGAACGTTGATGCTGAAGGTGACGCCGAGAAGGCCAACTCTGAGAAGACTGCTGCGGACGACACCGCCACTACTCACGATGCTCCTGCCTGAAATTCTACCTTAAAACTTTCATGAGATCCCCGGGATGCCGGGTGCAAATGTATCAAACAATTAAGTCTTTGTTGCTACTCCTTTTTTATTCCAGTTTGAAGTTTGCTACTTAATATCTGAGCAACTCTGGCTCGATGCCGGGTTGCGTTATCATGCAAGTCCCCGAGTTGCATTTTTCATCCACTCTTCTCTTTTCGTCTCAGCTCTTACCTGCCACTTGTGGCTTTATTGGTAGTCGAGTCACAAGATGTCAAAGATAGAGTTTGAAATACTTAGCCACTTAGAAACATTCATAGTAACGCTACCCACCACTTAGCCGAAAAAGTTTACGAAAAGTAGTAAAGAACGCTCTACTCGGTTCCTGCACTCCTCTTTTCCTTAGTCATTTTTCGTGTGTTCATTGACCTCTAGCTTGTTCTCTTGCTTGCCATGAAGCCGGGTTTCGGACAATAAGCAGAGTCGAAGAGTTGGCTTTTAGGTTTAAACACAGTACTAAATGTACTTATGAAATTCTAAGCAGAGCAACCGAGTAGACAAAGGTAAAACAGGATAGAACAACATGGAGCAAGTTGGACGAGGGCAGTCCCCGAGTTCAATTTCAGATTGCCGAATAGAAGTTTAACTCGGATAAGAGAGTACATACACATTTTGCTCACGAATGAAAGCGACGGAGTAGAGCTACATTCCAGGGGCGCTTAGATTCCTCTCCGGCTTTATCCGGCCTGTTCTTCTAGGATGGCTGCGCGTCAACAAGATAATAGGCATCATTGTGTAGAGCCTTGCTCACAATGAATGGCCCTTCCCACGGAGGAGATAGCTTGTGCATCCCGGCTGTGCGCTGCACGAGCCTAAGGACCATGTCTCCTTCTCGGAAAACCCTTGGGTTCACTTTCCGGCTATGATAACGCCTCAAGTTTTGCTAGTAAACAGCTGAACGTGACAGAGTAAGCTCTCTTGCTTCTTCTAGCAGGTCAACATCATATTCTCGAGCTTCTCTCGCCTCCGCCTCAGTGTAGAGGGTTACTCGGGGGGAGTCATGCTCTAGTTCAATTGGCAACAAGGACTCGGCCCCATAAACCAGGAAGAACGGTGTGTAGCCGATTGACCGGTTAGGGGTAGTCCTTAGAATCCACAACACCGCTGGCAACTCGTCTAACCAGCACCCAGGTTTTTTCAGCAGTGGCTCGATCAGTCTTGGCTTTATGCCTGATAGCACCATGTCATTTTCTCTTTCAACTTGCCCATTGGAGGCGGGATGCGCGACAGACGCGACATCTAGCCGGATGTGCTTATCTCTGCAGAACTTTACCAAGGCACCCTCAGCAAAATTTGTGCCATTATCTGTGATGATGCTATGCGGGTAGCCGTATCTCAGGATCACATACTTCAGGAAACTCACAGCTGTGGCTCCATCACACTTCCTAATCGGTTTCACTTCAATCCATTTGGTGAACTTATCAATCATGACCAAGATGTGAGTCATGTTGCCTCTAGCCGGCTTGAAGGGACCAACCATATCCAAACACCAAACAACAAATGGCCAAAGTGACAGGAATGGTTTTCAACTCGGAAGCAGGCATGTGGATCTTACTTGCGAATCTCTGGCAGCCGTTGCACTTTCTCACAATATCTTCAGCTTGCTTCAAAGCAGTGAGCCAAAAGAAGCCATGCCGAAAAGCCTTCTTGACCAGAGCCCGAGAAGAGGCGTGATGTCCGCATTCTCCTTGGTGTATCTCCACCAGAATTTCTTCTCCCTCTTCTGGTTCCACACAGCGTTGCAACACGCCGGTTGTCGGGGGGTTACCCCCGAGTAGGGTAAAGGCAAGTGCTAAAGGCAAGATCAGAAGGAATGTTTGGCCGAGTAGCCGGCTACCTGGTACTCGCTACCCGGTCTTACACCTAGACGGCCAAAAGGATGAATCAAGAGAATTATGCTCCTCCGAATAGAAGAGCTGGTCCGAGTAGAAATGGCGGGAACCTACTCGGGCCAGAAGTCAAAGGAGCCGTTCTGACACCGAATCCCGCGTATCCCGGGTCCGTACTTGGCACTGTTCACAGCACTGTTCATCTGAGGACGGCGTGCCTGACAGCGATAGTGTGTCAGCAGGGCGTCGCAGGATAGGGGGGACCTACTCTGTGTTCGCCACAGTGATAACAGACTAGACACTTGGTTTTGCCCAACGACTTTCCGCACCGGGACAAATCTAGAAGCCAAAGCTGTCAGCGGGAACTCGGAAGAAGGACGGTGTGCACACAATGTCGACATCTGTTTGTATTTGGCTGTATCCGGCAGGGCACCGAGTATATAAGGTGCCCTGCCCCCTCCTGCGCGAGGGATGCTGACCTAGATCGCGCACTACGTAGAGATTCTTGACCTAGTGGTAGAGAGAAGAGTGGCTACTCGGTAGCAAGAACCATTGTACTGTGGCTACTCGGAGAGACATCCAAATACAAAGAGAAAGGCAGGAGTAGGGGTTTTACCTCCTCACGAGGGCCCTGAACCTGGGTAGATCGTGTTGTTTGCAGTGCTTGTTTCATCTTTCACGCGTCTACTCGTCGCGTGATCCCTCCCCGAGCGCCTCCAGCGTCCTTCGTCCCCACATCTTTAGCCATCCTATGGCATCTGCCGTGACACCACCACGACAGTTGGCGCCCACCGTGGGGCAACCAGCGGCGCTGGCTGGAGTTACCGTTCGGACGGGATCGATTTCTGCTACCGGAGAGCGCGTGGTCTCTGGCCTCGTCCACAGATTCGGCTCCTTCGACTTCGTCACCGACAACGCCGGCGATTTCGGCGGCAGGGCCATGCCGGAGGGCGGCACGGTGCTTTCTTTCGGCGCGCACCTCGTCTACGTCGCCACCGTCATCAACCGCGAGTACCCCGAGCTGGTGCACGACGCGGAGGATCCACCCGCCGTTATCGCCGCACGCTGGAGGCCGTCGAGCCGCTCTGCGAGTGTCGCGGAGGTGATGATGGCCGGCCCTGCTGCTGACGCCGGGAAGGGCGTGGCTGCTACCGCTGCGGCCGTCGTCGAGGATCTTGCTGGCTCTAGTGCTGGCGGGAAGACGCACAAGCCTTACGAGAAGGAGTGCAACCTTCCGCTCTCCACTACTCCGACGTTCCCTGCGTCTGCTGCGCAAACGGGCATGCCGCCTCCCACTGATCTCGAGCTCCTGACCATGAAGGCACAGCTCGACCGGCAGCGCCAGGAGCTGCTTGCTGAGCAGGCGGAGTTGGAGAAGATTAGGCTAGAGCTTAGCTTAGATCAGCTTGAGTACAACAAAGCTCACGGTTTCACTCCAGTTGTTAGGAGAGCTAGCAAAGTAGGTGATACGCGTCGCAACTTAGGCGCCGAGATGGCAACTGTTGTAGAGGCTCCCAGTCAGTCCGCCACCGCAAACACCTCCACCCGACCCAGATATAGCACACCCGCCAAAACACTTAGAGCTGCTGAGGCCGTAGCTGCCGAGTTGCCGCATCTAGTTGGCGACGCGCGCGTTAGGCAGCAGGAGAGGCTGAACGAGTTGGTGCTAGAGGCGGCTAGGCAGAACGAGGAGTTCCGAAAAGCCAACCCGAGTGCTGGAGCTTCTCAGGTGGTGCATTCGCATGTGGCCAGATCTAACGATCAGGCTTCATCTCCGCATCCTAGCCGTGAGAAAAGCCGGAGTGGGCATTCCGGCAAGGATAGGCAGATGCAGGTGTACGACCCGGCTGTCGCCGCGAAACAGCTCGCTGTGCCACGACAGTCCGGTCAGAAACAC